>JAYKOZ010000024.1:50000-122500 GCA_036172795.1 Pelodytes ibericus
ATCATCATCATCTCATCATGATATCATCATCATCACCATCTCATTGAATTATCATCATGATCATCATCATCATCATCATCTCATAATGATATCATCATCATCATCATTACCGTCTCATCATGATATCATCATCATCTCATCATGATATCATCATCATCTCATCATGATATCATCATCATCACCATCTCATTGAATTATCATCATCATCAGCATCATCATCATCATCATCATCATCATCATCTCATCATGATATCATCATCATCACCATCTCTTCATGCTATCACTATCATCATCATCATCATCATCTCATAATGATATCATCATCATCATCATTACCGTCTCATCATGATATCATCATCATGATATCATCATCATGATATCATCATCATCATCATCTCATCATGATATAATCATCATCATCTCATCATGATATCATCATCATGATATCATCATGATCTCATCATGATATCATCATCATGATATCATCATCATCATCTCATCATGATATCATCATCATGATATCATCATCATCATCTCATCATGATATCATCATCTCATCATGATATCATCATCTCATCATGATATCATCATCATCATCATCATCATCATCATCATCATCATCATCATCACCATCTCTTCATGCTATCATTATCATCATCTCATCATGATATCATCATCATCATCATCATCATCTCATCATGATATCATCATCATCATCATCATCATGATATCATCGTCATGATATCATCATCATCTCATCATGATATCATCATCGTGATATCATCATCATCATCTCATCATGATATCATCATCTCATCATTATATCATCATTATCATCATCATAATCATCATCATCATCTCATCATGATATCATCATTATCATCATCATCATCATCATCATCATCACCATCTCTTCATGCTATCATTATCATCATCTCATCATGATATCATCATCATCATCATCATCATCATCATCTCATCATGATATTATCATCATGATATCATCATCATCATCATCATCATCATCTCATAATGATATCATCATCATGATATCATCATCATCATCATCATCATCATGATATCATCATCATGATATCATCATCATGATATCATCATCATGATATCATCATCATCTCATCATGATATCATCATCTCATCATGATATCATCATCATCATCTCATCATGATATCATCATCTCATCATGATATCATCATTATCATCATCATAATCATCATCATCATCATCTCATCATTATCTCATCATGATATCATCATCATCTCATCGTGATATCATCACCATCTCATCATGCTATCATTATCATCATATCATCATGATATCATCATCATGATATCATCATCATCATCCTAATCATCATCATCTCATCATGATATCATCATCGTGATATCATCATCATCATCATCATCATCATCTCCTCATGATATCATCATCATGATATCATCATCATCATCATCTCATCATGATATCATCATCATGATATCATCATCATGATATCATCATCATCATCTCATCATGATATAATCATCATCATCATCATCTCATCATGATATCATCATCATGATATCATCATCATGATATCATCATCATCATCATCATCTCATCATGATATAATCATCATCATCTCATCATGATATCATCATCATGATATCATCATCATCTCATCATGATATCATCATCATGATATCATCATCATGATATCATCATCATCTCATCATCATGATATCATCATCATCTCATCATGATATCATCATCTCATCATGATATCATCATTATCATCATCATCATCATCATCATCATCATCATCACCATCTCTTCATGCTATCATTATCATCATCTCATCATGATATCATCATCATCATCATCATCTCATCATGATATCATCATCATGATATCATCATCATGATATCATCATCATCATCATCATCATCTCATCATGATATCATCATCATGATATCATCATCATCATCATCATCATCATCATCATCATCATCATGATATCATCATCATGATATCATCATCATGATATCATCATCATCTCATCATGATATCATCATCATGATATCATCATCATCATCTCATCATGATATCATCATCTCATCATGATATCATCATTATCATCATCATAATCATCATCATCTCATCATTATCTCATCATGATATCATCATCATCTCATCGTGATATCATCACCATCTCATCATGCTATCATTATCATCATCTCATCATGATATCATCATCATGATATCATCATCATCATCCTAATCATCATCATCTCATCATGATATCATCATCGTGATATCATCATCATCATCATCATCATCATCATCATCATCATCTCCTCATGATATCATCATCATGATATCATCATAACCATCTCATCATGATATCATCATCATCATCATCTCATCATGATATCATCATCATGATATCATCATCATGATATCATCATCATCATCATCTCATCATGATATCATCATCATGATATCATCATCATCATCTCATCATGATATCATCATCATCATCATCATCTCATCATGATATCATCATCATCATCATCTTATCATGATATCATCATCATGATATCATCATCATCATCTCATCATGATATCATCATCATCATCTCATCATGATATCATCATCATCATCATCTCATCATGATATCATCATCATCTCATCATGATATCATCATCATCACCATCTCTTCATGCTATCATTATCATCATCATCATCATCATCATCATCATCATCTCATAATGATATCATCATCATCATCATTACCGTCTCATCATGATATCATCATCATCTCATCATGATATCATCATCATCTCATCATGATATCATCATCATCACCATCTCATTGAATTATCATCATCATCATCATCATCATCATCATCTCATAATGATATCATCATCATCATCATTACCGTCTCATCATGATATCATCATCATCTCATCATGATATCATCATCATCTCATCATGATATCATCATCATCACCATCTCATTGAATTATCATCATCATCATCATCATCATCATCATCATCATCATCTCATAATGATATCATCATCATCATCATTACCGTCTCATCATGATATCATCATCATCTCATCATGATATCATCATCATCTCATCATGATATCATCATCATCACCATCTCATTGAATTATCATCATCATCAGCATCATCATCATCATCATCATCATCTCATCATGATATCATCATCATCACCATCTCTTCATGCTATCACTATCATCATCATCATCATCTCATAATGATGTCATCATCATTACCGTCTCATCATGATATCATCATCATGATATCATCATCATGATATCATCATCATCATCATCTCATCATGATATAATCATCATCATCTCATCATGATATCATCATCATGATATCATCATGATCTCATCATGATATCATCATCATGATATCATCATCATCTCATCATGATATCATCATCATGATATCATCATCATCATCTCATCATGATATCATCATCATCATCATCATCATCATCATCATCATCATCATCATCATCATCACCATCTCTTCATGCTATCATTATCATCATCTCATCATGATATCATCATCATCATCATCATCATCATCATCATCTCATCATGATATCATCATCATGATATCATCATCATCTCATCATGATATCATCATCATCATCATCATCATGATATCATCGTCATGATATCATCATCATCTCATCATGATATCATCATCGTGATATCATCATCATCATCTCATCATGATATCATCATCTCATCATTATATCATCATTATCATCATCATAATCATCATCATCATCTCATCATTATCTCATCATGATATCACCATCATCTCATCGTGATATCATCACCATCTCATCATGCTATCATTATCATCATCTCATCATGATATCATCATCATGATATCATCATCATCATCATCATCATCATCATCTCATCATGATATCATCATCATCACCATCTCTTCATGCTATCATTATCATCATCATCTCATAATGATATCATCATCATCATCATTACCGTCTCATCATGATATCATCATCATCTCATCATGATATCATCATCATCTCATCATGATATCATCATCATCACCATCTCATTGAATTATCATCATCATCATCATCATCATCATCTCATAATGATATCATCATCATCATCATTACCGTCTCATCATGATATCATCATCATCTCATCATGATATCATCATCATCTCATCATGATATCATCATCATCACCATCTCATTGAATTATCATCATCATCAGCATCATCATCATCATCATCATCATCATCATCATCATCATCTCATCATGATATCATCATCATCACCATCTCTTCATGCTATCACTATCATCATCATCATCATCTCATAATGATATCATCATCATCATCATTACCGTCTCATCATGATATCATCATCATGATATCATCATCATGATATCATCATCATCATCATCTCATCATGATATAATCATCATCATCTCATCATGATATCATCATCATGATATCATCATGATCTCATCATGATATCATCATCATGATATCATCATCATCTCATCATGATATCATCATCATGATATCATCATCATCATCTCATCATGATATCATCATCTCATCATGATATCATCATCATCATCATCATCATCATCATCATCATCATCATCATCATCATCACCATCTCTTCATGCTATCATTATCATCATCTCATCATGATATCATCATCATCATCATCATCATCTCATCATGATATCATCATCATGATATCATCATCATCTCATCATGATATCATCATCATCATCATCATCATGATATCATCGTCATGATATCATCATCATCTCATCATGATATCATCATCGTGATATCATCATCATCATCTCATCATGATATCATCATCTCATCATTATATCATCATTATCATCATCATAATCATCATCATCATCTCATCATTATCTCATCATGATATCATCATCATCTCATCGTGATATCATCACCATCTCATCATGCTATCATTATCATCATCTCATCATGATATCATCATCATGATATCATCATCATCATCATCATCATCATCATCTCATCATGATTTCATCATCATGATATCATCATCACCATCTCATCATCATCATCATCTTCTCATAGTGATATCATCATCACAACATCATGATATCATCATCATGATATCATCATCATCATCTCATCATGATATCATCATCATCATCATCATCATCTCATCATGATATCATCATCATGATATCCTCATCATCATCATCTCTTTCATGATATCATCATCATCACCTCATCATGATATCATCATCATGATATCATC
This sequence comes from Pelodytes ibericus, assembly GCA_036172795.1. Classification (NCBI taxonomy): domain Eukaryota; kingdom Metazoa; phylum Chordata; class Amphibia; order Anura; family Pelodytidae; genus Pelodytes; species Pelodytes ibericus. The sequence goes on from JAYKOZ010000024.1 coordinate 55,365, forward strand.
ATCATCATCATCTCATTATGATATCATCATCATGATATCATCATCATCATCTCATCATATCATCATCATCATCTCATCATGATATCATCATCATGATATCATCATCATGATATCATCATCATGATATCATCATCATGATATCATCATCATGATAATATCATCATGATCTCATCATGATATCATCATCATCTCATCATGATATAATCATCATCATCATCACCATCTCTTCATGCTATCATTATCATTATCATCATCATCATCATCTCATAATGATATCATCATCATCATCATTACCGTCTCATCATGATATCATCATCATCTCATCATGATATCAACATCATCACCATCTCTTCATGCTATCATCATCATCATCATCATCATCATCATCATCATCATCATCATCATCTCATCATGATATCATCATCATGATATCATCATCATCATCATCATCATCTCATCATGATATCATCATCTCATCATGATATCATCATCATCATCATCTCATCATGATATAATCATCATCATCATCATCATCTCATCATGATATCATCATCATGATATCATCATCATCTCATCATGATATCATCATCATCTCATCATGATATCATCATCATCATCATCATCATCACCATCTCGTCATGCTATCATTATCATCATCTCTTCATGATATCATCATCATCATCATCTCATCATGATATCATCATGATGATATCATCATCATCATCATCATCATCATCATCATCATCTCATCATGATATCATCATCATGATATCATCATCATGATATCATCATCATCATCATCATCTCATCATGATATCATCATCATCATCATCATGATATCATCATCATCTCATCATGATATCATCATCATCATCATCATCATCATCATCATCATCATCTCATCATTATCATCATCTCATCATGATATCATCATCATCATCTCATCATGATATCATCATCATCATCATCATCATTATCATCATCTCATCATGATATCATCATCATGATATCATCATCATCATCATCATCTCATCATGATATCATCATCATCATCATCTCATCATGATATCATCATCATCATCATCATCATCATCATCATCATCATCATCATCATCATCATCATCTCATTATGATATAATCATCATGATATCATCATCATCTCATCATGATATCATCATCTCATCATGATATCATCATAATGATATCATCATCATGATATCATCATGATATCATCATGATATCATCATCATCATTTCATCATGAAATCATCATCATCATAATCATCTCATCATGATATCATCATCTCACCATGATATCATCATCTCATCATGATATCATCATCATCATCATCATCATCATCATCATCATCTCATCATGATATCATCATCATGATATCATCATCATGATATCATCATCATGATATCATCATCATCATCTCATCATGATATCATCATCATGATATCATCATCATGATATCATCATCATCATCTCATCATGATATCATCATCATGATATCATCATCATCATCATCATCATGATATCATCATCATCTCATCATGATATCATCATCATGATATCATCATCATCATCATCTCATCATGATATCATCATCTCATCATGATATCATCATTATCATCATCATAATCATAATCATCATCATCTCATCATTATCTCATCATGATATCATCATCATCTCATCGTGATATCATCACCATCTCATCATGCTATCATTATCATCATCTCATCATGATATCATCATCATGATATCATCATCATCATCATCATCATCTCATCATGATATCATCATCATGATATCATCATCATCATCTCATTATGATATCATCATCATCATCCCATCATGATATCATCATCATCATCATCATCATCATCTCATCATGATATCATCATCATCATCATTACCGTCTCATCATGATATCATCATCATCATCATCTCATCATGATATCATCATCATCATCTCATGATTATATCATCATCATGATATCATCATCATCATCTCATCATGATATCATCATCATCATCTCATCATGATATCATCATCGTGATATCATCATCATCATCAGCATCTCATCATGATATAATCATCATGATATCATCATCTCATCATGATATCATCATCTCTTCACCTCATCATGATATCATCATCTCATAATGATATCATCATGTCATCACCTCATCATGATATCATCATCATCTCATCGTGATATCATCATCATCAGCATCTCATCATGATATAATCATCATGATATCATCATCATCATCTCATCATGATATCATCATGATATAATCATCATCTCATCATGATATCATCATCATGATATCATCATCATCATCTCATCATGATATCATCATCTCATCATGATATCATCATTATCATCATCATAATCATCATCATCTCATCATTATCTCATCATGATATCATCATCATCTCATCGTGATATCATCACCATCTCATCATGCTATCATTATCATCATCTCATCATGATATCATCATCATGATATCATCATCATCATCCTAATCATCATCATCTCATCATGATATCATCATCGTGATATCATCATCATCATCATCATCATCATCTCCTCATGATATCATCATCATGATATCATCATAACCATCTCATCATGATATCATCATCATCATCATCTCATCATGATATCATCATCATGATATCATCATCATGATATCATCATCATGATATCATCATCATCATCATCATCTCATCATGATATCATCATCATGATATCATCATCATCATCTCATCATGATATCATCATCATCATCATCATCATCTCATCATGATATCATCATCATCACCATCTCTTCATGCTATCACTATCATCATCATCATCATCTCATAATGATATCATCATCATCATCATTACTGTCTCATCATGATATCATCATCATGATATCATCATCATGATATCATCATCATCATCATCTTATCATGATATAATCATCATCATCTCATCATGATATCATCATCATGATATCATCATGATCTCATCATGATATCATCATCATGATATCATCATCATCTCATCATGATATCATCATCATGATATCATCATCATCATCTCATAATGATATCATCATCATCATCATTACTGTCTCATCATGATATCATCATCATGATATCATCATCATGATATCATCATCATCATCATCTCATCATGATATAATCATCATCATCTCATCATGATATCATCATCATGATATCATCATGATCTCATCATGATATCATCATCATGATATCATCATCATCTCATCATGATATCATCATCATCATCTCATCATGATATCATCATCTCATCATGATATCATCATCATCATCATCATCATCATCATCATCACCATCTCTTCATGCTATCATTATCATCATCTCATCATGATATCATCATCATCATCATCATCATCTCATCATGATATCATCATCATGATATCATCATCATCTCATCATGATATCATCATCATCATCATCATCATGATATCATCGTCATGATATCATCATCATCTCATCATGATATCATCATCGTGATATCATCATCATCATCTCATCATGATATCATCATCTCATCATTATATCATCATTATCATCATCATAATCATCATCATCATCTCATCATTATCTCATCATGATATCATCATCATCTCATCGTGATATCATCACCATCTCATCATGCTATCATTATCATCATCTCATCATGATATCATCATCATGATATCATCATCATCATCATCATCATCATCTCATCATGATATCATCATCGTGATATCATCATCGTGATATCATCATCGTGATATCATCATCATCATCATCTCATCATGATATCATCATCATGATATCATCATCACCATCTCATCATCATCATCATCTTCTCATAGTGATATCATCATCACAACATCATGATATCATCATCATGATATCATCATCATCATCTCATCATGATATAATCATCATCATCATCATCATCTCATCATGATATCATCATCATGATATCCTCATCATCATCATCTCTTTCATGATATCATCATCATCACCTCATCATGATATCATCATCATGATATCATCATCATCATCATCTCATTATGATATCATCATCATGATATCATCATCATCATCTCATCATGATATCATCATCATCATCTCATCATGATATCATCATCATGATATCATCATCATGATATCATCATCATGATATCATCATCATGATAATATCATCATGATCTCATCATGATATCATCATCATCTCATCATGATATCATCATCATGATATCATCATCATCATCTCATCATGATATCATCATCTCATCATGATATCATCATTATCATCATCATAATCATCATCATCTCATCATTATCTCATCATGATATCATCATCATCTCATCGTGATATCATCACCATCTCATCATGCTATCATTATCATCATCTCATCATGATATCATCATCATGATATCATCATCATCATCCTAATCATCATCATCTCATCATGATATCATCATCGTGATATCATCATCATCATCATCATCATCATCATCATCTCCTCATGATATCATCATCATGATATCATCATAACCATCTCATCATGATATCATCATCATCATCATCTCATCATGATATCATCATCATGATATCATCATCATGATATCATCATCATCATCATCTCATCATGATATCATCATCATGATATCATCATCATCATCATCATCATCTCATCATGATATCATCATCATCATCATCTTATCATGATATCATCATCATGATATCATCATCATCATCTCATCATGATATCATCATCATCATCTCATCATGATATCATCATCATCATCTCATCATGATATCATCATCATCTCATCATGATATCATCATCATCACCATCTCTTCATGCTATCATTATCATCATCATCATCATCATCATCATCTCATAATGATATCATCATCATCATCATTACCGTCTCATCATGATATCATCATCATCTCATCATGATATCATCATCATCTCATCATGATATCATCATCATCACCATCTCATTGAATTATCATCATCATCATCATCATCATCTCATAATGATATCATCATCATCATCATTACCGTCTCATCATGATATCATCATCATCTCATCATGATATCATCATCATCTCATCATGATATCATCATCATGATATCATCATCATCATCTCATCATGATATCATCATCTCATCATGATATCATCATTATCATCATCATAATCATCATCATCTCATCATTATCTCATCATGATATCATCATCATCTCATCGTGATATCATCACCATCTCATCATGCTATCATTATCATCATCTCATCATGATATCATCATCATGATATCATCATCATCATCCTAATCATCATCATCTCATCATGATATCATCATCGTGATATCATCATCATCATCATCATCATCATCATCTCCTCATGATATCATCATCATGATATCATCATAACCATCTCATCATGATATCATCATCATCATCATCTCATCATGATATCATCATCATGATATCATCATCATGATATCATCATCATCATCATCTCATCAAGATAATCTCATCATGATATCATCATCATCATCATCATCATCTCATCATGATATCATCATCATCATCATCTTATCATGATATCATCATCATGATATCATCATCATCATCTCATCATGATATCATCATCATCATCTCATCATGATATCATCATCATCATCTCATCATGATATCATCATCATCTCATCATGATATCATCATCATCACCATCTCTTCATGCTATCATTATCATCATCATCATCATCATCATCATCATCTCATAATGATATCATCATCATCATCATTACCGTCTCATCATGATATCATCATCATCTCATCATGATATCATCATCATCTCATCATGATATCATCATCATCACCATCTCATTGAATTATCATCATCATCATCATCATCATCTCATAATGATATCATCATCATCATCATTACCGTCTCATCATGATATCATCATCATCTCATCATGATATCATCATCATCTCATCATGATATCATCATCATCACCATCTCATTGAATTATCATCATCATCAGCATCATCATCATCATCATCATCATCTCATCATGATATCATCATCATCACCATCTCTTCATGCTATCACTATCATCATCATCATCATCTCATAATGATATCATCATCATCATCATTACCGTCTCATCATGATATCATCATCATGATATCATCATCATGATATCATCATCATCATCATCATCTCATCATGATATAATCATCATCATCTCATCATGATATCATCATCATGATATCATCATGATCTCATCATGATATCATCATCATGATATCATCATCATCTCATCATGATATCATCATCATGATATCATCATCATCTCATCATGATATCATCATCTCATCATGATATCATCATCATCATCATCATCATCATCATCATCATCATCATCACCATCTCTTCATGCTATCATTATCATCATCTCATCATGATATCATCATCATCATCATCATCATCATCTCATCATGATATCATCATCATGATATCATCATCATCTCATCATGATATCATCATCATCATCATCATCATGATATCATCGTCATGATATCATCATCATCTCATCATGATATCATCATCGTGATATCATCATCATCATCTCATCATGATATCATCATCTCATCATTATATCATCATTATCATCATCATAATCATCATCATCATCTCATCATTATCTCATCATGATATCACCATCATCTCATCGTGATATCATCACCATCTCATCATGCTATCATTATCATCATCTCATCATGATATCATCATCATGATATCATCATCATCATCATCATCATCATCTCATCATGATATCATCATCATCACCATCTCTTCATGCTATCATTATCATCATCATCATCATCATCATCTCATAATGATATCATCATCATCATCATTACCGTCTCATCATGATATCATCATCATCTCATCATGATATCATCATCATCTCATCATGATATCATCATCATCACCATCTCATTGAATTATCATCATCATCATCATCATCATCATCATCATCTCATAATGATATCATCATCATCATCATTACCGTCTCATCATGATATCATCATCATCTCATCATGATATCATCATCATCTCATCATGATATCATCATCATCACCATCTCATTAAATTATCATCATCATCAGCATCATCATCATCATCATCATCATCATCATCATCATCTCATCATGATATCATCATCATCACCATCTCTTCATGCTATCACTATCATCATCATCATCATCTCATAATGATATCATCATCATCATCATTACCGTCTCATCATGATATCATCATCATGATATCATCATCATGATATCATCATCATCATCATCTCATCATGATATAATCATCATCATCTCATCATGATATCATCATCATGATATCATCATGATCTCATCATGATATCATCATCATGATATCATCATCATCTCATCATGATATCATCATCATGATATCATCATCATCATCTCATCATGATATCATCATCTCATCATGATATCATCATCATCATCATCATCATCATCATCATCACCATCTCTTCATGCTATCATTATCATCATCTCATCATGATATCATCATCATCATCATCATCATCTCATCATGATATCATCATCATGATGTCATCATCATCTCATCATGATATCATCATCATCATCATCATCATGATATCATCGTCATGATATCATCATCATCTCATCATGATATCATCATCGTGATATCATCATCATCATCTCATCATGATATCATCATCTCATCATTATATCATCATTATCATCATCATAATCATCATCATCATCTCATCATTATCTCATCATGATATCATCATCATCTCATCGTGATATCATCACCATCTCATCATGCTATCATTATCATCATCTCATCATGATATCATCATCTCATCATGATATCATCATCATCATCATCTCATCATGATATAATCATCATCATCATCATCATCTCATCATGATATCATCATCATGATATCATCATCATCTCATCATGATATCATCATCATCTCATCATGATATCATCATCATCATCATCATCATCATCACCATCTCGTCATGCTATCATTATCATCATCTCTTCATGATATCATCATCATCATCATCATCATCTCATCATGATATCATCATGATGATATCATCATCATCATCATCATCATCATCATCTCATCATGATATCATCATCATGATATCATCATCATGATATCATCATCATCATCATCATCATCATCTCATCATGATATCATCATCATCATGATATCATCATCATCTCATCATGATATCATCATCATCATCATCATCATCATCTCATCATTATCATCATCTCATCATGATATCATCATCATCATCTCATCATGATATCATCATCATCATCATCATTATCATCATCTCATCATGATATCATCATCATGATATCATCATCATCATCATCATCTCATCATGATATCATCATCATCATCATCTCATCATGATATCATCATCATCATCATCATCATCATCATCATCATCTCATTATGATATAATCATCATGATATCATCATCATCTCATCATGATATCATCATCTCATCATGATATCATCATAATGATATCATCATCATGATATCATCATGATATCATCATCATCATTTCATCATGAAATCATCATCATCATAATCATCTCATCATGATATCATCATCTCACCATGATATCATCATCTCATCATGATATCATCATCATCATCATCATCATCATCTCATCATGATATCATCATCATGATATCATCATCATGATATCATCATCATGATATCATCATCATCATCTCATCATGATATCATCATCATGATATCATCATCATGATATCATCATCATCATCTCATCATGATATCATCATCATGATATCATCATCATCATCATCATGATATCATCATCATCTCATCATGATATCATCATCATGATATCATCATCATCTCATCATGATATCATCATCTCATCATGATATCATCATTATCATCATCATAATCATAATCATCATCATCTCATCATTATCTCATCATGATATCATCATCATCTCATCGTGATATCATCACCATCTCATCATGCTATCATTATCATCATCTCATCATGATATCATCATCATGATATCATCATCATCATCATCATCATCATCATCATCATCATCATCTCATCATGATATCATCATCATGATATCATCATCATCATCATCTCATTATGATATCATCATCATCATCCCATCATGATATCATCATCATCATCATCATCATCATCATCTCATCATGATATCATCATCATCATCATTACCGTCTCATCATGATATCATCATCATCATCATCTCATCATGATATCATCATCATCATCTCATGATGATATCATCATCATGATATCATCATCATCATCTCATCATGATATCATCATCATCATCTCATCATGATATCATCATCGTGATATCATCATCATCATCAGCATCTCATCATGATATAATCATCATGATATCATCATCTCATCATGATATCATCATCTCTTCACCTCATCATGATATCATCATCTCATAATGATATCATCATGTCATCACCTCATCATGATATCATCATCATCTCATCATGATATCATCATCGTGATATCATCATCATCAGCATCTCATCATGATATAATCATCATGATATCATCATCATCATCTCATCATGATATCATCATGATATCATCATATCATCATGATATCATCATCATGATATCATCATCTCATCATGATATCATCATCATGATATCATCTCATCATGATATCATCATCATCATCATCATCTCATCATGATATCATCATCATCATCATCATCATCATCATCATCATCATCTCCTCATGATATCATCATCATCATCATCATCATCATCTCATCATGATATCATCATCATCATCATTACCGTCTCATCATGATATCATCATCATCATCATCTCATCATGATATCATCATCATCATCTCATGATGATATCATCATCATGATATCATCATCATCATCTCATCATGATATCATCATCATCATCTCATCATGATATCATCATCATTACCGTCTCATCATGATATCATCATCATCATCATCACATCATGAGATCATCATCATCATCTCATGATGATATCATCATCATGATATCATCATCATCATCTCATCATGATATCATCATCATCATCTCATCATGATATCATCATCGTGATATCATCATCATCATCAGCATCTCATCATGATATAATCATCATGATATCATCATCTCATCATGATATCATCATCTCATCACCTCATCATGATATCATCATCTCATAATGATATCATCATGTCATCACCTCATCATGATATCATCATCATCATCATCTCATCATGATATCATCATCGTGATATCATCAGCATCTCATCGTGATATAATCATCATGATATCATCATCATCATCTCATCATGATATCATCATGATATCATCATATCATCATGATATCATCATCATGATATCATCATCATGATATCATCATCTCATCATGATATCATCATCATGATATCATCTCATCATGATATCATCATCATCATCATCATCTCATCATGATATTATCATCATCACCATCTCTTCATGCTATCATTATCATCAACTCATCATGATATCATCATCATCATCATCATCTCATCATGATATCATCATCATCATCATCATCATCATCATCATCATCATCATCATCATCTCATCATGATATCATCATCATGATATCATCATCATCATCTCATCATGATATAATCATCATCATCATCATCTCATCATGATATCATCATCATCTCATCATGATATCATCATCTTCTCATCATGATATCATCATCATCATCATCATCATCATCATCATCATCATCATCATCACCATCTCGTCATGCTATCATTATCATCATCTCTTCATGATATCATCATCATCATCATCATCATCATCATCTCATCATGATATCATCATGATGATATCATCATCATCATCATCATCTCATCATGATATCATCATCATGATATCATCATCATGATATCATCATCATCATCATCATCTCATCATGATATCATCTTCATCATCATCATGATATCATCATCATGATATAATCATCATCATCTCATCATGATATCATCATCATCATCATCTCATCATTATCATCATCTCATCATGATATCATCATCATCATCATCTCATCATGATATCATCATAATCATCATCATTATCATCATCTCATCATGATATCATCATCATGATATCATCATCATCATCATCTCATCATGATATCATCATCATCATCATCTCATCATGATATCATCATCATCATCTCATTATGATATAATCATCATGATATCATCATCATCTCATCATGATATCATCATCTCATCATGATATCATCATAATGATATCATCATCATGATATCATCATCATGATATCATCATGATATCATCATGATATCATCATCATCATTTCATCATGATATCATCATCATCATAATCATCTCATCATGATATCATCATCTCATCATGATATCATCATCTCATCATGATATCATCATCATCATCATCATCATCTCATCATGATATCATCATCATGATATCATCATCATGATATCATCATCATCATCATCTCATCATGATATCATCATCATGATATCATCATCATCATCATCATGATATCATCATCATCTCATCATGATATCATCATCATCTCATCATGATATCATCATCTCATCATGATATCATCATTATCATCATCATAATCATAATCATCATCATCTCATCATTATCTCATCATGATATCATCATCATCTCATCGTGATATCATCACCATCTCATCATGCTATCATTATCATCATCTCATCATGATATCATCATCATGATATCATCATCATCATCATCATCATCTCATCATGATATCATCATCATGATATCATCATCATCATCATCATCTCATTATGATATCATCATCATCATCCCATCATGATATCATCATCATCATCATCATCATCTCATCATGATATCATCATCATCATCATTACCGTCTCATCATGATATCATCATCATCATCATCATCTCATCATGATATCATCATCATCATCATCATCTCATCATGATATCATCATCATCATCTCATCATGATATCATCATCGTGATATCATCATCATCATCAGCATCTCATCATGATATAATCATCATGATTTCATCATCTCATCATGATATCATCATCTCATCACCTCATCATGATATCATCATCTCATAATGATATCATCATGTCATCACCTCATCATGATATCATCATCATCATCATCTCATCATGATATCATCATCGTGATATCATCATCATCAGCATCTCATCATGATATAATCATCATGATATCATCATCATCATCTCATCATGATATCATCATGATATCATCATATCATCATGATATCATCATCATGATATCATCACCATGATATCATCATCATGATATCATCATCATGATATCATCATCATGATATCATCATCTCATCATGATATCATCATCATGATATCATCTCATCATGATATCATCATCATCATCATCATCATCTCATCATGATATCATCATCATCATCATCATCATCATCATCATCTCATCATGATATCATCATCATCTCATCATGATATAATCATCACCATCTCATCATGCTATCATTATCATCATCTCATCATGATATCATCATATTATCATCATAATCATCATCATCATCTCATCATGATATCATAATCATCATCATCATCATCATCAATATCATCTCATCATGATACCATCATCTCATCATGATATCATCATCATTTTAATATGATATCATCATCATTTTAATATGATATCATCATCATTTTAATATGATATCATCATCATTTCATCATGATATCATCATCATCACCATCTCATCATGCTATCATTATCATCATCTCATCATGATATCATCATCATGATATTATCATCATCATTATCATCATCATCATCATCATCATCTCATCATGATATCATCATCATGATATCATCATCATCATCTCATCATGATATCATCATCATGATATTATCATCATCATTATCATCATCATCATCATCATCATCATCTCATCATGATATCATCATCATGAAATCATCATCATCATCTCATCCTGATATCATCATCATGATATCATCATCATTATCATCTCATCATGATATCATCATCATCATCATCATCATCATCTCATCATGATATCATCATCATGATATCCTCATCATCATCATCTCATCATGATATCATAATCCCATCACCTCATCATGATATCATCATCATCATCTCATCATCATGATATCATCATCATCATCTCATCATCATGATATCATCATCATGATATTATCATCATCATTATCATCATCATCATCATCATCATCATCATCATCATCATCATCTCATCAGGATATCATCATCATGATATCCTCATCATCATCATCTCATCATGATATCATCATCATCATCATCATCATCATCATCATCATCTCATCATGATATCATCATCATCATCATCTCATCATGATATCATCATCATGATATCATCATCATCATCTCATCATGATATCATCATCATCTCATCATATCATCATCATCTCACCATGATATCATCATCGTCATCTTTACCGTCTCATCATAATATCATCATCATCATCATCTCATCATGATATCATCATCATCACCATCTCATCAAGCTATCATTGTCATCATCTCATCATGATATCATCATCATGATAACATCATCAACATCATCATCTCATCATATCATCATCATCTCATCATGATATCATCATCATGATATCATTATCATGATCTCATCATGATATCATCATCATCATCATCATCATCATCATCATCATCATCTCATCATGATATCATCATCATGATATCCTCATCATCATCACCTCATCATGATATCATCATTGTGATAATATCATCATCATCATCATCATCATCATCATCATCATCTCATCATGATACCATCATCATCATCATCTCATCATGATATAATCATCATGATATCATAATCATCATATCATCATGATATCATCATCATGATATCCTCATCATCATCACCTCATCATGATATCATCATTGTGATAATATCATCATCATCATCATCATCATCATCATCATCATCATCATCTCATCATGATACCATCATCATCATCATCTCATCATGATATAATCATCATGATATCATAATCATCATATCATCATGATATCATCATCATCTCATCATGATATCATCATCATGATATCATCATCATCATCATAATCATCATCATCATCATCTCATCATCATCATCATGATATCATCATCATCATCATCAACATCATCTCATCATCATCATCATCATCATCATCATCATCATCATCATCATCATCTCATCATGATATCATCATCATGATATCATCATTATCATCATCTCATCATGATATCATCATCATCATCATCATCTCATCAGGATATCATCATCATGATATCATCATCATCATCATCATCATCATCATCTCATCATGATATCATCATCGTGATATCATCATCGTGATATCATCATCGTGATATCATCATCGTGATATCATCATCATCATCATCTCATCATGATATCATCATCATGATATCATCATCACCATCTCATCATCATCATCATCTTCTCATAGTGATATCATCATCACAACATCATGATATCATCATCATGATATCATCATCATCATCTCATCATGATATCATCATCATCATCATCATCATCTCATCATGATATCATCATCATGATATCCTCATCTTCATCATCTCTTTCATGATATCATCATCATCACCTCATCATGATATCATCATCATGATATCATCATCATCATCATCTCATTATGATATCATCATCATGATATCATCATCATCATCTCATCATGATATCATCATCATCATCTCATCATGATATCATCATCATGATATCATCATCATGATATCATCATCATGATATCATCATCATGATATCATCATCATGATAATATCATCATGATCTCATCATGATATCATCATCATCTCATCATGATATAATCATCATCATCATCACCATCTCTTCATGCTATCATTATCATTATCATCATCATCATCATCTCATAATGATATCATCATCATCATCATTACCGTCTCATCATGATATCATCATCATCTCATCATGATATCAACATCATCACCATCTCTTCATGCTAGCATTATCATCATCATCTCATCATGATATCATCATCATCATCATCATCATCATCATCATCATCATCATCATCATCATCATCATCTCATCATGATATCATCATCATGATATCATAATCATCATCATCATCATCTCATCATGATATCATCATCTCATCATGATATCATCATCATCATCATCTCATCATGATATAATCATCATCATCATCATCATCTCATCATGATATCATCATCATGATATCATCATCATCTCATCATGATATCATCATCATCTCATCATGATATCATCATCATCATCATCATCATCATCACCATCTCGTCATGCTATCATTATCATCATCTCTTCATGATATCATCATCATCATCATCATCATCTCATCATGATATCATC
This sequence comes from Pelodytes ibericus, assembly GCA_036172795.1. NCBI lineage: Eukaryota > Metazoa > Chordata > Amphibia > Anura > Pelodytidae > Pelodytes > Pelodytes ibericus. Next base: position 71,104 of record JAYKOZ010000024.1, read on the forward strand.
ATGATGATATCATCATCATCATCATCATCATCATCATCTCATCATGATATCATCATCATGATATCATCATCATGATATCATCATCATGATATCATCATCATGATATCATCATCATCATCATCATCATCTCATCATGATATCAACATCATCATCATCATGATATCATCATCATCTCATCATGATATCATCATCATCATCATCATCATCATCTCATCATTATCATCATCTCATCATGATATCATCATCATCATCTCATCATGATATCATCATCATCATCATCATCATCATTATCATCATCTCATCATGATATCATCATCATGATATCATCATCATCATCATCATCTCATCATGATATCATCATCATCATCATCTCATCATGATATCATCATCATCATCATCATCATCATCATCTCATTATGATATAATCATCATGATATCATCATCATCTCATCATGATATCATCATCTCATCATGATATCATCATAATGATATCATCATCATGATATCATCATGATATCATCATGATATCATCATCATCATTTCATCATGAAATCATCATCATCATAATCATCTCATCATGATATCATCATCTCACCATGATATCATCATCTCATCATGATATCATCATCATCATCATCATCATCATCATCATCATCATCATCATCATCATCATCATCATCTCATCATGATATCATCATCATGATATCATCATCATGATATCATCATCATGATATCATCATCATCATCTCATCATGATATCATCATCATGATATCATCATCATCATCTCATCATGATATCATCATCATGATATCATCATCATGATATCATCATCATCATCTCATCATGATATCATCATCATGATATCATCATCATCATCATCATGATATCATCATCATCTCATCATGATATCATCATCATGATATCATCATCATCATCATCTCATCATGATATCATCATCATCTCATCATGATATCATCATTATCATCATCATAATCATAATCATCATCATCTCATCATTATCTCATCATGATATCATCATCATCTCATCGTGATATCATCACCATCTCATCATGCTATCATTATCATCATCTCATCATGATATCATCATCATGATATCATCATCATCATCATCATCATCATCATCATCTCATCATGATATCATCATCATGATATCATCATCATCATCATCTCATTATGATATCATCATCATCATCCCATCATGATATCATCATCATCATCATCATCATCTCATCATGATATCATCATCATCATCATTACCGTCTCATCATGATATCATCATCATCATCATCTCATCATGATATCATCATCATCATCTCATGATGATATCATCATCATGATATCATCATCATCATCTCATCATGATATCATCATCATCATCTCATCATGATATCATCATCGTGATATCATCATCATCATCAGCATCTCATCATGATATAATCATCATGATATCATCATCTCATCATGATATCATCATCTCTTCACCTCATCATGATATCATCATCTCATAATGATATCATCATGTCATCACCTCATCATGATATCATCATCATCTCATCATGATATCATCATCGTGATATCATCATCATCAGCATCTCATCATGATATCATCTCATCATGATATCATCATCATCATCTCATCATGATATCATCATGATATCATCATATCATCATGATATCATCATCATGATATCATCATCTCATCATGATATCATCATCATGATATCATCTCATCATGATATCATCATCATCATCATCATCATCATCATCTCATCATGATATCATCATCATCATCATCATCATCATCATCTCCTCATGATATCATCATCATCATCATCATCATCTCATCATGATATCATCATCATCATCATTACCGTCTCATCATGATATCATCATCATCATCATCTCATCATGATATCATCATCATCATCTCATGATGATATCATCATCATGATATCATCATCATCATCTCATCATGATATCATCATCATCATCTCATCATGATATCATCATCATTACCGTCTCATCATGATATCATCATCATCATCATCTCATCATGATATCATCATCATCATCTCATGATGATATCATCATCATGATATCATCATCATCATCTCATCATGATATCATCATCATCATCTCATCATGATATCATCATCGTGATATCATCATCATCATCAGCATCTCATCATGATATAATCATCATGATATCATCATCTCATCATGATATCATCATCTCATCACCTCATCATGATATCATCATCTCATAATGATATCATCATGTCATCACCTCATCATGATATCATCATCATCATCATCATCATCTCATCATGATATCATCATCGTGATATCATCATCATCAGCATCTCATCGTGATATAATCATCATGATATCATCATCATCATCTCATCATGATATCATCATGATATCATCATATCATCATGATATCATCATCATGATATCATCATCATGATATCATCATCTCATCATGATATCATCATCATGATATCATCTCATCATGATATCATCATCATCATCATCATCTCATCATGATATCATCATCATCACCATCTCTTCATGCTATCATTATCATCAACTCATCATGATATCATCATCATCATCATCATCTCATCATGATATAATCATCATCATCATCATCATCATCATCATCATCTCATCATGATATCATCATCATGATATCATCATCATCATCTCATCATGATATAATCATCATCATCATCATCTCATCATGATATCATCATCATCTCATCATGATATCATCATCTTCTCATCATGATATCATCATCATCATCATCATCATCATCATCATCATCACCATCTCGTCATGCTATCATTATCATCATCTCTTCATGATATCATCATCATCATCATCATCATCATCTCATCATGATATCATTATGATGATATCATCATCATCATCATCATCTCATCATGATATCATCATCATGATATCATCATCATGATATCATCATCATCATCATCATCTCATCATGATATCATCTTCATCATCATCATGATATCATCATCATGATATCATCATCATCTCATCATGATATCATCATCATGATATCATCATCATGATATAATCATCATCATCTCATCATGATATCATCATCATCATCATCATCTCATCATTATCATCATCTCATCATGATATCATCATCATCATCATCTCATCATGATATCATCATAATCATCATCATTATCATCATCTCATCATGATATCATCATCATGATATCATCATCATCATCATCATCTCATCATGATATCATCATCATCATCATCTCATCATGATATCATCATCATCATCTCATTATGATATAATCATCATGATATCATCATCATCTCATCATGATATCATCATCTCATCATGATATCATCATAATGATATCATCATCATGATATCATCATCATGATATCATCATCATGATATCATCATGATATCATCATGATATCATCATCATCATTTCATCATGATATCATCATCATCATAATCATCTCATCATGATATCATCATCTCATCATGATATCATCATCTCATCATGATATCATCATCATCATCATCATCATCATCATCATCTCATCATGATATCATCATCATGATATCATCATCATGATATCATCATCATCATCTCATCATGATATCATCATCATGATATCATCATCATCATCATCATCATCATCATCATCATCTCATCATGATATCATCATCATGATATCATCATCATCATCATCTCATTATGATATCATCATCATCATCATCCCATCATGATATCATCATCATCATCATCATCATCATCTCATCATGATATCATCATCATCATCATTACCGTCTCATCATGATATCATCATCATCATCATCTCATCATGATATCATCATCATCATCTCATGATGATATCATCATCATGATATCATCATCATCATCTCATCATGATATCATCATCATCATCTCATCATGATATCATCATCGTGATATCATCATCATCATCAGCATCTCATCATGATATAATCATCATGATATCATCATCTCATCATGATATCATCATCTCTTCACCTCATCATGATATCATCATCTCATAATGATATCATCATGTCATCACCTCATCATGATATCATCATCATCTCATCATGATATCATCATCGTGATATCATCATCATCAGCATCTCATCATGATATCATCTCATCATGATATCATCATCATCATCTCATCATGATATCATCATGATATCATCATATCATCATGATATCATCATCATGATATCATCATCTCATCATGATATCATCATCATGATATCATCTCATCATGATATCATCATCTTCATCATCATCATCTCATCATGATATCATCATCATCATCATCATCATCATCATCTCCTCATGATATCATCATCATCATCATCATCATCTCATCATGATATCATCATCATCATCATTACCGTCTCATCATGATATCATCATCATCATCATCTCATCATGATATCATCATCATCATCTCATGATGATATCATCATCATGATATCATCATCATCATCTCATCATGATATCATCATCATCATCTCATCATGATATCATCATCATTACCGTCTCATCATGATATCATCATCATCATCATCTCATCATGATATCATCATCATCATCTCATGATGATATCATCATCATGATATCATCATCATCATCTCATCATGATATCATCATCATCATCTCATCATGATATCATCATCGTGATATCATCATCAGCATCTCATCATGATATAATCATCATGATATCATCATCTCATCATGATATCATCATCTCATCACCTCATCATGATATCATCATCTCATAATGATATCATCATCTCATCACCTCATCATGATATCATCATCTCATAATGATATCATCATGTCATCACCTCATCATGATATCATCATCATCATCATCTCATCATGATATCATCATCGTGATATCATCATCATCAGCATCTCATCGTGATATAATCATCATGATATCATCATCATCATCTCATCATGATATCATCATGATATCATCATATCATCATGATATCATCATCATGATATCATCATCATGATATCATCATCTCATCATGATATCATCATCATGATATCATCTCATCATGATATCATCATCATCATCATCTCATCATGATATCATCATCATCACCATCTCTTCATGCTATCATTATCATCAACTCATCATGATATCATCATCATCATCATCATCTCATCATGATATCATCATCATCATCATCATCATCATCATCATCATCATCATCTCATCATGATATCATCATCATGATATCATCATCATCATCTCATCATGATATAATCATCATCATCATCATCTCATCATGATATCATCATCATCTCATCATGATATCATCATCTTCTCATCATGATATCATCATCATCATCATCATCATCATCATCATCACCATCTCGTCATGCTATCATTATCATCATCTCTTCATGATATCATCATCATCATCATCATCATCATCTCATCATGATATCATCATGATGATATCATCATCATCATCATCATCTCATCATGATATCATCATCATGATATCATCATCATGATATCATCATCATCATCATCATCTCATCATGATATCATCTTCATCATCATCATGATATCATCATCATGATATCATCATCATCTCATCATGATATCATCATCATGATATCATCATCATGATATAATCATCATCATCTCATCATGATATCATCATCATCATCATCTCATCATTATCATCATCTCATCATGATATCATCATCATCATCATCTCATCATGATATCATCATAATCATCATCATTATCATCATCTCATCATGATATCATCATCATGATATCATCATCATCATCATCATCATCATCTCATCATGATATCATCATCATCATCATCCCATCATGATATCATCATCATCATCTCATTATGATATAATCATCATGATATCATCATCATCTCATCATGATATCATCATCTCATCATGATATCATCATAATGATATCATCATCATGATATCATCATCATGATATCATCATCATGATATCATCATGATATCATCATGATATCATCATCATCATTTCATCATGATATCATCATCATCATAATCATCTCATCATGATATCATCATCTCATCATGATATCATCATCTCATCATGATATCATCATCATCATCATCATCATCATCATCATCATCTCATCATGATATCATCATCATGATATCATCATCATGATATCATCATCATCATCTCATCATGATATCATCATCATGATATCATCATCATCATCATCATGATATCATCATCATCTCATCATGATATCATCATCATCTCATCATGATATCATCATCTCATCATGATATCATCATTATCATCATCATAATCATAATCATCATCATCTCATCATTATCTCATCATGATATCATCATCATCTCATCGTGATATCATCACCATCTCATCATGCTATCATTATCATCATCTCATCATGATATCATCATCATGATATCATCATCATCATCATCATCTCATCATGATATCATCATCATGATATCATCATCATCATCATCATCTCATTATGATATCATCATCATCATCCCATCATGATATCATCATCATCATCATCATCATCTCATCATGATATCATCATCATCATCATTACCGTCTCATCATGATATCATCATCATCATCATCATCTCATCATGATATCATCATCATCATCATCATCTCATCATGATATCATCATCATCATCTCATCATGATATCATCATCGTGATATCATCATCATCATCAGCATCTCATCATGATATAATCATCATGATTTCATCATCTCATCATGATATCATCATCTCATCACCTCATCATGATATCATCATCTCATAATGATATCATCATGTCATCACCTCATCATGATATCATCATCATCATCATCTCATCATGATATCATCATCGTGATATCATCATCATCAGCATCTCATCATGATATAATCATCATGATATCATCATCATCATCTCATCATGATATCATCATGATATCATCATATCATCATGATATCATCATCATGATATCATCATCATCATCTCATCATGATATCATCATCATCATCTCATCATGATATCATCATCATTACCGTCTCATCATGATATCATCATCATCATCATCTCATCATGATATCATCATCATCATCTCATGATGATATCATCATCATGCTATCATTATCATCATCTCATCATGATATCATCATATTATCATCATAATCATCATCATCATCATCATCTCATCATGATATCATAATCATCATCATCATCATCAATATCATCTCATCATGATACCATCATCTCATCATGATATCATCATCATTTCATCATGATATCATCATCATCACCATCTCATCATGCTATCATTATCATCATCTCATCATGATATCATCATCATGATATTATCATCATCATTATCATCATCATCATCATCATCATCATCTCATCATGATATCATCATCATGATATCATCATCATCATCTCATCATGATATCATCATCATGATATTATCATCATCATTATCATCATCATCATCATCATCATCATCTCATCATGATATCATCATCATGATATCATCATCATCATCTCATCCTGATATCATCATCATGATATCATCATCATTATCATCTCATCATGATATCATCATCATCATCATCATCATCTCATCATGATATCATCATCATGATATCCTCATCATCATCATCTCATCATGATATCATCATCCCATCACCTCATCATGATATCATCATCATCATCTCATCATCATGATATCATCATCATGATATCATCATCATCATCATCATCATCATCATCTCATCAGGATATCATCATCATGATATCCTCATCATCATCATCTCATCATGATATCATCATCATCATCATCATCATCATCATCATCATCATCATCATCATCATCATCATCTCATCATGATATCATCATCATCATCATCTCATCATGATATCATCATCATGATATCATCATCATCATCTCATCATGATATCATCATCATCTCATCATATCATCATCATCTCACCATGATATCATCATCGTCATCTTTACCGTCTCATCATAATATCATCATCATCATCATCTCATCATGATATCATCATCATAACCATCTCATCAAGCTATCATTGTCATCATCTCATCATGATATCATCATCATGATAACATCATCAACATCATCATCTCATCATATCATCATCATCTCATCATGATATCATCATCATGATATCATTATCATGATCTCATCATGATATCATCATCATCATCATCATCATCATCTCATCATGATATCATCATCATGATATCCTCATCATCATCACCTCATCATGATATCATCATTGTGATAATATCATCATCATCATCATCATCATCATCATCATCATCATCATCATCATCATCTCATCATGATACCATCATCATCATCATCTCATCATGATATAATCATCATGATATCATAATCATCATATCATCATGATATCATCATCATGATATCCTCATCATCATCACCTCATCATGATATCATCATTGTGATAATATCATCATCATCATCATCATCATCATCATCATCATCATCATCATCTCATCATGATACCATCATCATCATCATCTCATCATGATATAATCATCATGATATCATAATCATCATATCATCATGATATCATCATCATCTCATCATGATATCATCATCATGATATCATCATCATCATCATAATCATCATCATCATCATCTCATCATCATCATCATGATATCATCATCATCATCATCAACATCATCTCATCATCATCATCATCATCATCATCATCATCATCATCTCATCATGATATCATCATCATGATATCATCATTATCATCATCTCATCATGATATCATCATCATCATCATCATCATCTCATCAGGATATCATCATCATGATATCATCATCATCATCATCTCATCATGATATCATCATCATCATCTAATCATGATATCATCATCATCATCATCATCATCATCATCTCATCATGATATCATCATCATGATATCATCATCATGATATCATCATCATCATCATCTCATCATGATATCATCATATTCTCATCATATCATCATCATCTCATCATGATATCATTATCGTCATCTTTACCGTCTCATCATAATATCATCATCATCATCTCATCATGATATCATCATCATCTCATTATGATATCATCATCATCACCATCTCATCAAGCTATCATTATCATCATCTCATCATGATATCATCATCATCATCATCATCATCATCATCATCATCATCATCATCATCATCTCATCATGATATCATCATCATCATCTAATCATGATATCATCATCATCATCATCATCTCATCATGATATCATCATCATGATATCATCATCATAATATCATCATCATCATCTCATCATGATATCATCATCATCAACATCATCATCTCATCATGATATCATCATCATGATATCCTCATCATCATCACCTCATCATGATATCATCATCCTGATAATATCATCATCATCATCATCATCATCATCATCTTCATCATCTCATCATGATATCATCATCATCATCATCATCATCATCATCATCATCATCATCATCATCATCTCATCATGATATAATCATCATCATCATCATCATCATCATATCATCATGATATCATCATCTCATCATGATATCATCATCATGATATCATCATCATGATATCATCATCATCATCATCTCATCATGATATCATCATCATGATATCATCATCATCATCTCATCATCATCATCATGATATCATCATCATCATCATCATCATCTCATCATCATCATCATCATCATCATCTCATCATGATATCATCATCATGATATCATCATCTCATCATGATATCATCATCATCATCATCATCATCTCATCAGGATATCATCATCATGATATCATCATCATCATCTCATCATGATATCATCATCATCATGATATCATCATCTCATCATCATCATCATCTCATCATGATATCATCATCATGATATCATCATTATCATCATCTCATCATGATATCATCATCATCATCATCATCATCATCATCTCATCAGGATATCATCATCATGATATCATCATCATCATCATCTCATCATGATATCATCATCATCATCATGATATCATCATCATGATAATATCATCATCATCATCTCATCATGATATCATCATATTCTCATCATATCATCATCATCTCATCATGATATCATCATCGTCATCTTTACCGTCTCATCATAATATCATCATCATCATCTCATCATGATATCATCATCATCTCATTATGATATCATCATCATCACCATCTCATCAAGCTATCATTATCATCATCTCATCATGATATCATCATCATGATATCATCATCATCTCATCATGATATCATTATCATCATCTTATCATGATATCATCATCATCATCATCATCATCATCTCATCATGATATCATCATCATGATATCATCATCATCATCATCTCATCATGATATCATCATATTCTCATCATATCATCATCATCTTATCATGATATCATCATCGTCATCTTTACCGTCTCATCATAATATCATCATCATCATCTCATCATGATATCATCATCTCATTATGATATCATCATCATCACCATCTCATCAAGCTATCATTATCATCATCTCATCATGATATCATCATCATTATATCATCATCATGATATCATCATCATCTCATCATCATGATATCATCATCATCTCATCATGATATCATCATCTCATCATGATATCATCATCATCATCATCATCATCATCATCATCATCATCATCATCATCACCATCTCTTCATGCTATCATTATCATCATCTCATCATGATATCATCATCATCATCATCATCATCATCTCATCTCATCATGATATCATCATCATGATATCATCATCATCATCATCATCTCATCATGATATCATCATCATGATATCATCATCATCATCATCATCTCATCATGATATCATCATCATCATCATCATGATATCATCATCATGATATCATCATCATCATCTCATCATGATATCATCATCTCATCATGATATCATCATTATCATCATCATAATCATCATCATCATCATCATCTCATCATTATCTCATCATGATATCATCATCATCTCATTGTGATATCATCACCATCTCATCATGCTATCATTATCATCATCTCATCATGATATCATCATCATTATATCATCATCATGATATCATCATCATCTCATCATCATGATATCATCATCGTGATATCATCATCCTAATCATCATCATCTCATCATGATATCATCATCATCATCTCATCATGATATCATCATCATCATCATCTCATCATGATATCATCATCATGATATCATCATCATGATATCATCATCATCTCATCATGATATCATCATCATCATCATCATCATCTCATCATGATATCATCATCATCATCATCTCATCATGATATCATCATCATCATCATTACCGTCTCATCATCATCTCATCATGATATCATCATCTCATCATGATATCATCATCTCATCATGATATCATCATCATCATCTCATCATGATATCATCATCATCTCATCATGATATCATCATCATCATCATCATCATCTCATCATGATATCATCATCATGATATTATCATCATGATATCATCATCATCATCTCATCATGATATCATCATCATCATCTCATCATGATATCATCATCATGACATCCTCATCATCATCACCTCATCATGATATCATCATCCTGATAATATCATCATCATCATCATCATCATCATCATCATCATCATCATCTCATCATGATATCATCATCATCATCATCATCTCATCATGATATCATCATCTCATCATGATATCATCATCTCATCATGATATCATCATCATGATATCATCATCATGATATCATCATCATCATCATCTCATCATGATATCATCATCATGATATCATCATCATCATCATCTCATCATCATCATCATGATATCATCATCATCATCATCATCATCTCATCATCATCATCATCATCATCATCTCATCATGATATCATCATCATGATATCATCATCTCATCATGATATCATCATCATCATCATCATCATAATCTCATCAGGATATCATCATCATGATATCATCATCATCATCATCTCATCATGATATCATCATCATCATCATCATGATATCATCATCTCATCATCATCATCTCATCATGATATCATCATCATGATATCATCATTATCATCATCTCATCATGATATCATTATTATCATCATCATCATCTCATCAGGATATCTTCATCATGATATCATCATCATCATCATCTCATCATGATATCATCATCATCATCATCATGATATCATCATCATGATAATATCATCATCATCATCTCATCATGATATCATCATATTCTCATCATATCATCATCATCTCATCATGATATCATCATCGTCATCTTTACCGTCTCATCATAATATCATCATCATCATCTCATCATGATATCATCATCATCTCATTATGATATCATCATCATCACCATCTCATCAAGCTATCATTATCATCATCTCTTCATGATATCATCATCATGATATCATCATCATCTCATCATGATATCATTATCATCATCTAATCATGATATCATCATCATCATCATCATCATCTCATCATGATATCATCATCATGATATCATCATCATGATATCATCATCATGATATCATCATCATCATCTCATCATGATATCATCATATTCTCATCATATCATCATCATCTCATCATGATATCATCGTCATCTTTACCGTCTCATCATAATATCATCATCATCATCTCATCATGATATCATCATCATCTCATTATGATATCATCATCATCACCATCTCATCAAGCTATCATTATCATCATCTCATCATGATATCATCATCATTATATCATCATCATGATATCATCATCATCTCATCATCATGATATCATCATCATCTCATCATCATGATATCATCATCATCTCATCATGATATCATCATCTCATCATGATATCATCATCATCATCATCATCATCATCATCACCATCTCTTCATGCTATCATTATCATCATCTCATCATGATATCATCATCATCATCATCATCATCATCTCATCATGATATCATCATCATGATATCATCATCATCATCATCATCATCTCATCATGATATCATCATCATGATATCATCATCATCATCATCATCTCATCATGATATCATCATCATCATCATGATATCATCATCATGATATCATCATCATCTCATCATGATATCATCATCATGATATCATCATCATCTCATCATGATATCATCAACTCATCATGATATCATCATTATCATCATCATAATCATCATCATCATCATCATCTCATCATTATCTCATCATGATATCATCATCATCTCATCGTGATATCATCACCATCTCATCATGCTATCATTATCATCATCTCATCATGGTATCATCATCATGATATCATCATCATCATCCTAATCATCATCATCTCATCATGATATCATCATCGTGATATCATCATCATCATCATCATCATCATCTCCTCATGATATCATCATCATGATATCATCATCACCATCTCATCATGATATCATCATCATCTCATCATGATATCATCATCATGATATCATCATCATCTCATCATGATATCATCATCATGATATCATCATCATCTCATCATGATATCATCATCATCATGATATCATCATCATCATCCTAATCATCATCATCTCATCATGATATCATCATCGTGATATCATCATCATCATCATCATCATCATCTCCTCATGATATCATCATCATGATATCATCATCACCATCTCATCATGATATCATCATCATCATCATCTCATCATGATATCATCATCATGATATCATCATCATGATATCATCATCATCTCATCATGATATCATCATCATCATCATCATCATCTCATCATGATATCATCATCATCATCATCATCATCTCATCATGATATCATCATCATCATCATCATTACCGTCTCATCATCATCTCATCATGATATCATCATCTCATCATGATATCATCATCTCATCATGATATCATCATCATCATCTCATCATGATATCATCATCATCTCATCATGATATCATCATCATCACCATCTCTTCATGCTATCATTATCATCATCATCATCATCTCATAATGATATCATCATCATCATCATTACCGTCTCATCATGATATCATCATCATCTCATCATGATATCATCATCATCTCATCATGATATCATCATCATCTCATCATGATATCATCATCATCATCACCATCTCATTGAATTATCATCATCATCATCATCATCATCATCATCATCATCATCATTATCTCATCATGATATCATCATCATGATATCATCATCATCATCATCTCATCATGATATCATCATCATGATATCATCATCATCATCATCATCATCATCATCATCATCATATCATCATGATATCATCATCATTATATCATCATCATCATCATCATCTCATCATGATATAATCATCATCATCTCATCATGATATCATCATCATCTCATCTTGATATCCTCATCATGATATCATCATCATCTCATCATGATATCATCATCATGATATCATCATCATCATCTCATCATGATATCATCGTCTCATCATGATATCATCATCATCACCATCTCTTCATGCTATCATTATCACCATCTCATCATGATATCATCATCATCATCATCATCATCATCATCATCATCATCATCTCATCATGATATCATCATCATGATATCATCATCATGATATCATCATCATCTCATCATGATATCATCATCATCATCATCATCATCATCATGATATCATCGTTATGATATCATCATCATCTCATCATGATATCAACATCTCATCATGATATCATCATCATCATCATCTCATCATGATATCATCATCTCATCATGATATCATCATTATCATCATCATAATCATCATCATCATCTCATCATTATCTCATCATGATATCATCATCATCTCATCGTGATATCATCACCATCTCATCATGCTATCATTATCATCATCTCATCATGATATCATCATCATGATATCATCATCATCATCATCATCTCATCATGATATCATCATCGTGATATCATCATCGTGATATCATCATCGTGATATCATCATCATCATCATCATCTCATCATGATATCATCATCATGATATCATCATCACCATCTCATTTTCATCATCATCATCTCATCATGATATCATCATCACAACATCATGATATCATCATCATGATATCATCATCATGATATCATCATCATCATCTCATCATGATATCATCATCATCATCATCTCATCATGATATCATCATCATGATATCCTCATCATCATCATCTCTTTCATGATATCAACATCATCACCTCATCATGATATCATCATCATGATATCATCATCATCATCATCTCATCATGATATCATCATCATGATATCCTCATCATCATCATCTCTTTCATGATATCATAATCATCACCTCATCATGATATCATCATCATGATATCATCATCATCATCATCTCATCATGATATCATCATCATGATATCATCATCATCATCTCATCATGATATCATCATCATCATCATCATCATCATCATCATCATCATCATCATATTCATCATCATCATTTCATCATGATATCATCATCATGATATCATCATCATCATCTCATCATGATATCATCATCATCATCATCATCATCTCCTCATGATATCATCATCATGATATCATCATCATGATATCATCATCATCATCATCATCATCATCATCTCATCATGATATTATCATAATCATCATCATCTCATCATGATATCATCATCAACATCATCATCATCATCATCATCATCATCTCATCATTATATCATCATCATCATCATCATCATCTCATCATGATATAATCATCATGATATCATCATCATCTCATCATGATATCATTATCATCATCTCATCATGATATCATTATCATCATCTCATCATGATATCATCGTCATGATATCATCATCATCATCTCATCATGATATCATCATCGTGATATCATCATCATCTCATCATGATATCATCGTCATGATATCATCATCATCATCATCTCATCATGATATCATCATCATTATATCATCATCATCATCATCTCATCATGATATCATTACATCACCATCATCATCTCATCATGATATCATCATCATGATATCATCATCATCATCTCATCATGATATCATCATAATCATCATAATCTCATCATGATATCATCATCAACATCATCATCATCATCATCATCTCATCATTATATCATCATCATCATCTCATCATGATATCATTATCATCATCTCATCATGATATCATCGTCATGATATCATCATCATCATCATCTCATCATGATATAATCATCATGATATCATCATCATCATCATCCCATCATGATATCATCATCATCTCATCGTGATATCATCACCATCTCATCATGCTATCATTATCATCATCTCATCATGATATCATCATCATGATATCATCATCATCATCATCATCTCATCATGATATCATCATCGTGATATCATCATCGTGATATCATCATCGTGATATCATCATCATCATCATCATCTCATCATGATATCATCATCATGATATCATCATCACCATCTCATTTTCATCATCATCATCTCATCATGATATCATCATCACAACATCATGATATCATCATCATGATATCATCATCATCATCTCATCATGATATCATCATCATCATCATCTCATCATGATATCATCATCATGATATCCTCATCATCATCATCTCTTTCATGATATCAACATCATCACCTCATCATGATATCATCATCATGATATCATCATCATCATCATCTCATCATGATATCATCATCATGATATCCTCATCATCATCATCTCTTTCATGATATCATCATCATCACCTCATCATGATATCATCATCATGATATCATCATCATCATCATCTCATCATGATATCATCATCATGATATCATCATCATCATCTCATCATGATATCATCATCATCATCATCATCATCATCATCATCATCATCATCATCATCATATTCATATTCATCATCATCATTTCATCATGATATCATCATCATGATATCATCATCATCATCATCTCATCATGATATCATCATCATCATCATCATCATCTCCTCATGATATCATCATCATGATATCATCATCATGATATCATCATCATCATCATCATCATCATCATCATCTCATCATGATATTATCATAATCATCATCATCTCATCATGATATCATCATCAACATCATCATCATCATCATCATCATCATCATCTCATCATTATATCATCATCATCATCATCATCATCTCATCATGATATCATCATCATGATATCATCATCATCTCATCATGATATCATTATCATCATCTCATCATGATATCATCGTCATGATATCATCATCATCATCTCATCATGATATCATCATCGTGATATCATCATCATCTCATCATGATATCATCGTCATGATATCATCATCATCATCATCTCATCATGATATCATCATCATTATATCATCATCATCATCATCTCATCATGATATCATTACATCACCATCATCATCTCATCATGATATCATCATCATGATATCATCATCATCATCTCATCATGATATCATCATAATCATCATAATCTCATCATGATATCATCATCAACATCATCATCATCATCATCATCTCATCATTATATCATCATCATCATCTCATCATGATATCATTATCATCATCTCTTCATGATATCATCGTCATGATATCATCATCATCATCATCTCATCATTATATCATCATCGTGATATCATCATCATCATCATCTCATCATGATATAATCATCATGATATCATCATCATCATCATCCCATCATGATATCATCATGATATCATCATCATCATCTCATCATGATATCATCATCATCACCATCATCATCATCTCATCATGATATCATCATCATAATATCATCATCATCATCATCATCATCTCATCATTATATCATCATCATCATCATCATCATCATCATCATCATCATCATCATCATCATCATCATCATCATCTCATCATTATATCATCATCATCATCATCATCATCATCATCATCATCATCTCATCATGATATCATTATCATCATCTCATCATGATATCATCGCCATGATATCATCATCATCGTCATCCCATCATGATGTCATCATGATATCATCATCATGATATCATCATGATATCATCATCATCATCTCATCATGATATCATTATATCATCGATATCATCATCATTATATCATCATCATCATCATCATCATCATCATCTCATCATGATATCATCATCATCATCATCATCATCATCATCATCATCTCATCATGATATCATCATGATATCATCATCATCGCCATCATCATCTCATCATGATATCATCATCATCATCATCATCATCATCATCTCATCATGATATCATCATCATTATATCATCATCATCATCATCATCATCATCATCATCATCATCATCATCTCATCATGATATCATCATCATTATATCATCATCATCATCATCATCATCATCATCATCATCATCTCATCATGATATCATCATCATCATCATCATCTCATCATGATATCATCGTCATGATATCATTATCATCATCATAATCTCATCATGATATCATCATCATTATATCATCATCATCATCATCATCATCTCATCATGATATCATCATCATCACCATCATCATCTCATCATGATATCATCGTCATGATATCATTATCATCATCATAATCTCATCATGATATCATCATCATTATATCATCATCATCATCATCATCATCATCATCATCATCATCATCATCATCTCATCATAATATCATCATGATATCATCATCATGATATCATCATCTCATCATGATATCATCATCCTGATATCATCATCCTGATATCATCATTATCATCTCATCATGATATCATCATCATCATCATCTCACCATGATATCATCACCATGATATCATCATCATCTCATCATGATATCATCATCATTATATCATCATCATCATCTCATGGTGATATCATCATCATCATCATCTCATCATGATATCATCATCATCATCATCATCATCATCTCATCATGATATCATCATATTGATATCATCATCATCATCATCATCTCATCATGATATCATCATCATCATCATCATCATCATCTCATCATGATATCATCATCATGATATCATCATCATCATCTCATGGTGATATAATCATCATCATCATCTCATCATGATATCATCATCTCATCATGATATCATCATCATCATCATCTCATCATGATATCATCATCATGAGATCATCATCATCATCATCTCATGGTGATATCATCATCATCATCATGATATCATCATCATCATCATCATCATTACCGTCTCATCATGATATCATCATCATGATATCATCATCATCATCATCCCATCATGATATCATCATCATCACCATCTCATCATGATATCATCTCATCATTATATCATTATCATCTCATCATGATATCATTATCATCACCATCTCATCATGACATCATCATCATCATCTCATCATGATATCATCATCATTTCATCATGATATCATCATCATCACCATCTCATCATGCTATCATTATCATCATCTCATCATGATATCATCATCATCATCATCATCATCACCATCTCATCATATCATCATCATCATCATCTCATCATGATATCATCATCATCATCATCATCATCATCATCATCATCATCATCATCATCATCATCATCATCATCATCTCATCATGATATCATCATCATCATCATCATCATCATCTCATCATGATATCATCATCATGATATCCTCATCATCATCATCTCATCATGATGATATCCTCATCATCATCATCTCATCATGATATCATCATCATCATCACCTCATCATGATATCATCATCATGATATCATCATCATCATCATCATCATCATCTTATCATGATATCATCATCATGATATTATCATCATCATCTCATCATGATATCATCATCATCATCATCATCTCATCATGATATCATCATCATCTCATCATGATATAATCATCATGATATCATCATCATCATATCATCATGATATCATCATCATCTCATCATGATATCATCATCATGATATCATCATCATCATCATCATCTCATGGTGATATCATCATCATCATCTCATCATGATATCATCATCATCATCATCTCATCATGATATCATCATCATCATCATCATCATCTCATCATAATATCATCATGATATCATCATCATGATATCATCATCTCATCATGATATCATCATCCTGATATCATCATTATCATCTCATCATGATATCATCATCATCATCATCTCACCATGATATCATCACCATGATATCATCATCATCTCATCATGATATCATCATCATTATATCATCATCATCATCTCATGGTGATATCATCATCATCATCATCATCTCATCATGATATCATCATCATCATCATCATCATCTCATCATGATATCATCATATTGATATCATCATCATCATCATCATCTCATCATGATATCATCATCATGATATCATCATCATCATATCATCATATTGATATCATCATCATCATCATCATCTCATCATGATATCATCATCATGATATCATCATCATCATCTCATCATGATATCATCATCATGATATCATCATCATCATCTCATGGTGATATAATCATCATCATCATCTCATCATGATATCATCATCATGATATCATCATCATGATATCATCATCATGATATCATCATCATCATCTCATCATGATATCACCATCATGATATCATCATTATCATCTCATGATGATATCATCATCATCATCATCATCATCATCTCATCATGATATCATCATCATCATCATCTCATCATGATATCATCATCATGATATCATCATCATCATCTCATGGTGATATCATCTTCTTCATCCTCTCATCATGATATCATCATAATCATCATCATCTCATCATGATATCATCATCATGATATCATCATCATCATCTCATCATGATATCATCATCATGATATCATCATCATCATCTCATCATGATATCATCATCATCATCTCATCATGATATCATCATCATCATCATCATCATCATCATCATCATCATCATCATCATCATCATCATCATCATCTCATCATGATATCATCATCATGATATCCTCATCATCATCATCTCATCATGATGATATACTCATCATCATCATCTCATCATGATATCATCATCATCATCACCTCATCATGATATCATCATCATGATATCATCATCATCATCATCATCATCATCATCATCTCATCATGATATCATCATCATGATATTATCATCATCATCTCATCATGATATCATCATCATCATCATCTCATCATGATATCATCATCATCATCATCATCTCATGGTGATATCATCATCATCATCTCATCATGATATCATCATCATCATCATCATCATCTCATCATGATATCATCATCATCATCATCATCATCATCATCTCATCATAATATCATCATGATATCATCATCTCATCATGATATCATCATCCTGATATCATCATTATCATCTCATCATGATATCATCATCATCATCATCTCACCATGATATCATCACCATGATATCATCATCATCTCATCATGATATCATCATCATTATATCATCATCATCATCTCATGGTGATATCATCATCATCATCATCTCATCATGATATCATCATCATCATCATCATCTCATCATGATATCATCATCGTGATATCATCATCGTGATATCATCATCGTGATATCATCATCATCATCATCATCTCATCATGATATCATCATCATGATATCATCATCACCATCTCATTTTCATCATCATCATCTCATCATGATATCATCATCACAACATCATGATATCAACATCATCACCTCATCATGATATCATCATCATGATATCATCATCATCATCATCTCATCATGATATCATCATCATGATATCCTCATCATCATCATCTCTTTCATGATATCATCATCATCACCTCATCATGATATCATCATCATTATATCATCATCATCATCATCTCATCATGATATCATCATCATGATATCATCATCATCATCTCATCATGATATCATCATCATCATCATCATCATCATCATCATCATCATCATCATCATCATATTCATCATCATCATTTCATCATGATATCATCATCATGATATCATCATCATCATCATCTCATCATGATATCATCATCATCATCATCATCATCTCCTCATGATATCATCATCATGATATCATCATCATGATATCATCATCATCATCATCATCATCATCTCATCATGATATTATCATAATCATCATCATCTCATCATGATATCATCATCAACATCATCATCATCATCATCATCATCATCATCTCATCATTATATCATCATCATCATCATCATCATCTCATCATGATATCATCATCATGATATCATCATCATCTCATCATGATATCATTATCATCATCTCATCATGATATCATCGTCATGATATCATCATCATCATCTCATCATGATATCATCATCGTGATATCATCATCATCTCATCATGATATCATCGTCATGATATCATCATCATCATCATCTCATCATGATATCATCATCATTATATCATCATCATCATCATCTCATCATGATATCATTACATCACCATCATCATCTCATCATGATATCATCATCATGATATCATCATCATCATCTCATCATGATATCATCATAATCATCATAATCTCATCATGATATCATCATCAACATCATCATCATCATCATCATCTCATCATTATATCATCATCATCATCTCATCATGATATCATTATCATCATCTCTTCATGATATCATCGTCATGATATCATCATCATCATCATCTCATCATTATATCATCATCGTGATATCATCATCATCATCATCTCATCATGATATAATCATCATGATATCATCATCATCATCATCCCATCATGATATCATCATGATATCATCATCATCATCTCATCATGATATCATCATCATCACCATCATCATCATCTCATCATGATATCATCATCATAATATCATCATCATCATCATCATCATCTCATCATTATATCATCATCATCATCATCATCATCATCATCATCTCATCATTATATCATCATCATCATCATCATCATCATCATCATCATCATCATCATCTCATCATGATATCATTATCATCATCTCATCATGATATCATCGCCATGATATCATCATCATCATCATCCGATCATGATATCATCATGATATCATCATCATCATCTCATCATGATATCATTATATCATCGATATCATCATCATTATATCATCATCATCATCATCATCATCATCATCATCTCATCATGATATCATCATCATCATCATCATCATCATCATCATCATCATCTCATCATGATATCATCATGATATCATCATCATCGCCATCATCATCTCATCATGATATCATCATCATCATCATCATCATCATCATCATCTCATCATGATATCATCATCATTATATCATCATCATCATCATCATCATCATCATCATCCTCATCATCATCATCTCATCATGATATCATCATCATTATATCATCGTCATCATCATCATCATCATCATCATCATCATCATCATCATCATCTCATCATGATATCATCATCATCATCATCATCTCATCATGATATCATCGTCATGATATCATTATCATCATCATAATCTCATCATGATATCATCATCATTATATCATCATCATCATCATCATCATCTCATCATGATATCATCATCATCACCATCATCATCTCATCATGATATCATCGTCATGATATCATTATCATCATCATAATCTCATCATGATATCATCATCATTATATCATCATCATCATCATCATCATCATCATCATCATCATCATCATCATCATCATCATCATCATCATCATCTCATCATAATATCATCATGATATCATCATCATGATATCATCATCTCATCATGATATCATCATCCTGATATCATCATCCTGATATCATCATTATCATCTCATCATGATATCAACATCATCACCTCATCATGATATCATCATCATGATATCATCATCATCATCATCTCATCATGATATCATCATCATGATATCCTCATCATCATCATCTCTTTCATGATATCATCATCATCACCTCATCATGATATCATCATCATGATATCATCATCATCATCATCTCATCATGATATCATCATCATGATATCATCATCATCATCTCATCATGATATCATCATCATCATCATCATCATCATCATCATCATATTCATCATCATCATTTCATCATGATATCATCATCATGATATCATCATCATCATCTCATCATGATATCATCATCATCATCATCATCATCTCCTCATGATATCATCATCATGATATCATCATCATGATATCATCATCATCATCATCATCATCATCATCTCATCATGATATTATCATAATCATCATCATCTCATCATGATATCATCATCAACATCATCATCATCATCATCATCATCATCTCATCATTATATCATCATCATCATCATCATCATCTCATCATGATATAATCATCATGATATCATCATCATCTCATCATGATATCATTATCATCATCTCATCATGATATCATTATCATCATCTCATCATGATATCATCGTCATGATATCATCATCATCATCTCATCATGATATCATCATCGTGATATCATCATCATCTCATCATGATATCATCGTCATGATATCATCATCATCATCATCTCATCATGATATCATCATCATTATATCATCATCATCATCATCTCATCATGATATCATTACATCACCATCATCATCTCATCATGATATCATCATCATGATATCATCATCATCATCTCATCATGATATCATCATAATCATCATAATCTCATCATGATATCATCATCAACATCATCATCATCATCATCATCTCATCATTATATCATCATCATCATCTCATCATGATATCATTATCATCATCTCATCATGATATCATCGTCATGATATCATCATCATCATCATCTCATCATTATATCATCATCGTGATATCATCATCATCATCATCTCATCATGATATAATCATCATGATATCATCATCATCATCATCCCATCATGATATCATCATCATCTCATCGTGATATCATCACCATCTCATCATGCTATCATTATCATCATCTCATCATGATATCATCATCATGATATCATCATCATCATCATCATCTCATCATGATATCATCATCGTGATATCATCATCGTGATATCATCATCGTGATATCATCATCATCATCATCATCTCATCATGATATCATCATCATGATATCATCATCACCATCTCATTTTCATCATCATCATCTCATCATGATATCATCATCACAACATCATGATATCATCATCATGATATCATCATCATCATCTCATCATGATATCATCATCATCATCATCTCATCATGATATCATCATCATGATATCCTCATCATCATCATCTCTTTCATGATATCAACATCATCACCTCATCATGATATCATCATCATGATATCATCATCATCATCATCTCATCATGATATCATCATCATGATATCCTCATCATCATCATCTCTTTCATGATATCATCATCATCACCTCATCATGATATCATCATCATGATATCATCATCATCATCATCTCATCATGATATCATCATCATGATATCATCATCATCATCTCATCATGATATCATCATCATCATCATCATCATCATCATCATCATCATCATCATCATCATCATCATATTCATATTCATCATCATCATTTCATCATGATATCATCATCATGATATCATCATCATCATCATCTCATCATGATATCATCATCATCATCATCATCATCTCCTCATGATATCATCATCATGATATCATCATCATGATATCATCATCATCATCATCATCATCATCATCTCATCATGATATTATCATAATCATCATCATCTCATCATGATATCATCATCAACATCATCATCATCATCATCATCATCATCATCATCTCATCATTATATCATCATCATCATCATCATCATCTCATCATGATATCATCATCATGATATCATCATCATCTCATCATGATATCATTATCATCATCTCATCATGATATCATCGTCATGATATCATCATCATCATCTCATCATGATATCATCATCGTGATATCATCATCATCTCATCATGATATCATCGTCATGATATCATCATCATCATCATCTCATCATGATATCATCATCATTATATCATCATCATCATCATCTCATCATGATATCATTACATCACCATCATCATCTCATCATGATATCATCATCATGATATCATCATCATCATCTCATCATGATATCATCATAATCATCATAATCTCATCATGATATCATCATCAACATCATCATCATCATCATCATCTCATCATTATATCATCATCATCATCTCATCATGATATCATTATCATCATCTCTTCATGATATCATCGTCATGATATCATCATCATCATCATCTCATCATTATATCATCATCGTGATATCATCATCATCATCATCTCATCATGATATAATCATCATGATATCATCATCATCATCATCCCATCATGATATCATCATGATATCATCATCATCATCTCATCATGATATCATCATCATCACCATCATCATCATCTCATCATGATATCATCATCATAATATCATCATCATCATCATCATCATCTCATCATTATATCATCATCATCATCATCATCATCATCATCATCATCATCATCATCATCATCATCTCATCATTATATCATCATCATCATCATCATCATCATCATCATCATCATCTCATCATGATATCATTATCATCATCTCATCATGATATCATCGCCATGATATCATCATCATCGTCATCCCATCATGATGTCATCATGATATCATCATCATGATATCATCATGATATCATCATCATCATCTCATCATGATATCATTATATCATCGATATCATCATCATTATATCATCATCATCATCATCATCATCATCATCTCATCATGATATCATCATCATCATCATCATCATCATCATCATCATCTCATCATGATATCATCATGATATCATCATCATCGCCATCATCATCTCATCATGATATCATCATCATCATCATCATCATCATCATCTCATCATGATATCATCATCATTATATCATCATCATCATCATCATCATCATCATCATCATCATCATCATCTCATCATGATATCATCATCATTATATCATCATCATCATCATCATCATCATCATCATCATCATCTCATCATGATATCATCATCATCATCATCATCTCATCATGATATCATCGTCATGATATCATTATCATCATCATAATCTCATCATGATATCATCATCATTATATCATCATCATCATCATCATCATCTCATCATGATATCATCATCATCACCATCATCATCTCATCATGATATCATCGTCATGATATCATTATCATCATCATAATCTCATCATGATATCATCATCATTATATCATCATCATCATCATCATCATCATCATCATCATCATCTCATCATAATATCATCATGATATCATCATCATGATATCATCATCTCATCATGATATCATCATCCTGATATCATCATCCTGATATCATCATTATCATCTCATCATGATATCATCATCATCATCATCTCACCATGATATCATCACCATGATATCATCATCATCTCATCATGATATCATCATCATTATATCATCATCATCATCTCATGGTGATATCATCATCATCATCATCTCATCATGATATCATCATCATCATCATCATCATCATCTCATCATGATATCATCATATTGATATCATCATCATCATCATCATCTCATCATGATATCATCATCATCATCATCATCATCATCTCATCATGATATCATCATCATGATATCATCATCATCATCTCATGGTGATATAATCATCATCATCATCTCATCATGATATCATCATCTCATCATGATATCATCATCATCATCATCTCATCATGATATCATCATCATGAGATCATCATCATCATCATCTCATGGTGATATCATCATCATCATCATGATATCATCATCATCATCATCATCATTACCGTCTCATCATGATATCATCATCATGATATCATCATCATCATCATCCCATCATGATATCATCATCATCACCATCTCATCATGATATCATCTCATCATTATATCATTATCATCTCATCATGATATCATTATCATCACCATCTCATCATGACATCATCATCATCATCTCATCATGATATCATCATCATTTCATCATGATATCATCATCATCACCATCTCATCATGCTATCATTATCATCATCTCATCATGATATCATCATCATCATCATCATCATCACCATCTCATCATATCATCATCATCATCATCTCATCATGATATCATCATCATCATCATCATCATCATCATCATCATCATCATCATCATCATCATCATCATCATCATCATCATCTCATCATGATATCATCATCATCATCATCATCATCATCTCATCATGATATCATCATCATGATATCCTCATCATCATCATCTCATCATGATGATATCCTCATCATCATCATCTCATCATGATATCATCATCATCATCACCTCATCATGATATCATCATCATGATATCATCATCATCATCATCATCATCATCTTATCATGATATCATCATCATGATATTATCATCATCATCTCATCATGATATCATCATCATCATCATCATCTCATCATGATATCATCATCATCTCATCATGATATAATCATCATGATATCATCATCATCATATCATCATGATATCATCATCATCTCATCATGATATCATCATCATGATATCATCATCATCATCATCATCTCATGGTGATATCATCATCATCATCTCATCATGATATCATCATCATCATCATCTCATCATGATATCATCATCATCATCATCATCATCTCATCATAATATCATCATGATATCATCATCATGATATCATCATCTCATCATGATATCATCATCCTGATATCATCATTATCATCTCATCATGATATCATCATCATCATCATCTCACCATGATATCATCACCATGATATCATCATCATCTCATCATGATATCATCATCATTATATCATCATCATCATCTCATGGTGATATCATCATCATCATCATCATCTCATCATGATATCATCATCATCATCATCATCATCATCTCATCATGATATCATCATATTGATATCATCATCATCATCATCATCTCATCATGATATCATCATCATGATATCATCATCATCATATCATCATATTGATATCATCATCATCATCATCATCTCATCATGATATCATCATCATGATATCATCATCATCATCTCATCATGATATCATCATCATGATATCATCATCATCATCTCATGGTGATATAATCATCATCATCATCTCATCATGATATCATCATCATGATATCATCATCATGATATCATCATCATGATATCATCATCATCATCTCATCATGATATCACCATCATGATATCATCATTATCATCTCATGATGATATCATCATCATCATCATCATCATCATCTCATCATGATATCATCATCATCATCATCTCATCATGATATCATCATCATGATATCATCATCATCATCTCATGGTGATATCATCTTCTTCATCCTCTCATCATGATATCATCATAATCATCATCATCTCATCATGATATCATCATCATGATATCATCATCATCATCTCATCATGATATCATCATCATGATATCATCATCATCATCTCATCATGATATCATCATCATCATCTCATCATGATATCATCATCATCATCATCATCATCATCATCATCATCATCATCATCATCATCATCATCATCTCATCATGATATCATCATCATGATATCCTCATCATCATCATCTCATCATGATGATATACTCATCATCATCATCTCATCATGATATCATCATCATCATCACCTCATCATGATATCATCATCATGATATCATCATCATCATCATCATCATCATCATCTCATCATGATATCATCATCATGATATTATCATCATCATCTCATCATGATATCATCATCATCATCATCTCATCATGATATCATCATCATCATCATCATCTCATGGTGATATCATCATCATCATCTCATCATGATATCATCATCATCATCATCATCATCTCATCATGATATCATCATCATCATCATCATCATCTCATCATAATATCATCATGATATCATCATCTCATCATGATATCATCATCCTGATATCATCATTATCATCTCATCATGATATCATCATCATCATCATCTCACCATGATATCATCACCATGATATCATCATCATCTCATCATGATATCATCATCATTATATCATCATCATCATCTCATGGTGATATCATCATCATCATCATCTCATCATGATATCATCATCATCATCATCATCATCTCATCATGATATCATCATCGTGATATCATCATCGTGATATCATCATCGTGATATCATCATCATCATCATCATCTCATCATGATATCATCATCATGATATCATCATCACCATCTCATTTTCATCATCATCATCTCATCATGATATCATCATCACAACATCATGATATCAACATCATCACCTCATCATGATATCATCATCATGATATCATCATCATCATCATCTCATCATGATATCATCATCATGATATCCTCATCATCATCATCTCTTTCATGATATCATCATCATCACCTCATCATGATATCATCATCATTATATCATCATCATCATCATCTCATCATGATATCATCATCATGATATCATCATCATCTCATCATGATATCATCATCATCATCATCATCATCATCATCATCATCATCATCATCATATTCATCATCATCATTTCATCATGATATCATCATCATGATATCATCATCATCATCATCTCATCATGATATCATCATCATCATCATCATCATCTCCTCATGATATCATCATCATGATATCATCATCATGATATCATCATCATCATCATCATCATCTCATCATGATATTATCATAATCATCATCATCTCATCATGATATCATCATCAACATCATCATCATCATCATCATCATCATCATCTCATCATTATATCATCATCATCATCATCATCATCTCATCATGATATCATCATCATGATATCATCATCATCTCATCATGATATCATTATCATCATCTCATCATGATATCATCGTCATGATATCATCATCATCATCTCATCATGATATCATCATCGTGATATCATCATCATCTCATCATGATATCATCGTCATGATATCATCATCATCATCATCTCATCATGATATCATCATCATTATATCATCATCATCATCATCTCATCATGATATCATTACATCACCATCATCATCTCATCATGATATCATCATCATGATATCATCATCATCATCTCATCATGATATCATCATAATCATCATAATCTCATCATGATATCATCATCAACATCATCATCATCATCATCATCTCATCATTATATCATCATCATCATCTCATCATGATATCATTATCATCATCTCTTCATGATATCATCGTCATGATATCATCATCATCATCATCTCATCATTATATCATCATCGTGATATCATCATCATCATCATCTCATCATGATATAATCATCATGATATCATCATCATCATCATCCCATCATGATATCATCATGATATCATCATCATCATCTCATCATGATATCATCATCATCACCATCATCATCATCTCATCATGATATCATCATCATAATATCATCATCATCATCATCATCATCTCATCATTATATCATCATCATCATCATCATCATCATCATCATCTCATCATTATATCATCATCATCATCATCATCATCATCATCATCATCATCATCATCATCTCATCATGATATCATTATCATCATCTCATCATGATATCATCGCCATGATATCATCATCATCATCATCCGATCATGATATCATCATGATATCATCATCATCATCTCATCATGATATCATTATATCATCGATATCATCATCATTATATCATCATCATCATCATCATCATCATCATCATCTCATCATGATATCATCATCATCATCATCATCATCATCATCATCTCATCATGATATCATCATGATATCATCATCATCGCCATCATCATCTCATCATGATATCATCATCATCATCATCATCATCATCATCATCTCATCATGATATCATCATCATTATATCATCATCATCATCATCATCATCATCATCCTCATCATCATCATCTCATCATGATATCATCATCATTATATCATCGTCATCATCATCATCATCATCATCATCATCATCATCATCATCATCATCTCATCATGATATCATCATCATCATCATCATCTCATCATGATATCATCGTCATGATATCATTATCATCATCATAATCTCATCATGATATCATCATCATTATATCATCATCATCATCATCATCATCTCATCATGATATCATCATCATCACCATCATCATCTCATCATGATATCATCGTCATGATATCATTATCATCATCATAATCTCATCATGATATCATCATCATTATATCATCATCATCATCATCATCATCATCATCATCATCATCATCATCATCATCATCATCATCATCTCATCATAATATCATCATGATATCATCATCATGATATCATCATCTCATCATGATATCATCATCCTGATATCATCATCCTGATATCATCATTATCATCTCATCATGATATCAACATCATCACCTCATCATGATATCATCATCATGATATCATCATCATCATCATCTCATCATGATATCATCATCATGATATCCTCATCATCATCATCTCTTTCATGATATCATCATCATCACCTCATCATGATATCATCATCATGATATCATCATCATCATCATCTCATCATGATATCATCATCATGATATCATCATCATCATCTCATCATGATATCATCATCATCATCATCATCATCATCATCATCATATTCATCATCATCATTTCATCATGATATCATCATCATGATATCATCATCATCATCATCTCATCATGATATCATCATCATCATCATCATCATCTCCTCATGATATCATCATCATGATATCATCATCATGATATCATCATCATCATCATCATCATCATCATCTCATCATGATATTATCATAATCCTCATCATCTCATCATGATATCATCATCAACATCATCATCATCATCATCATCATCATCATCTCATCATTATATCATCATCATCATCATCATCATCTCATCATGATATCATCATCATGATATCATCATCATCTCATCATGATATCATTATCATCATCTCATCATGATATCATCGTCATGATATCATCATCATCATCTCATCATGATATCATCATCGTGATATCATCATCATCTCATCATGATATCATCGTCATGATATCATCATCATCATCATCTCATCATGATATCATCATCATTATATCATCATCATCATCATCTCATCATGATATCATTACATCACCATCATCATCTCATCATGATATCATCATCATGATATCATCATCATCATCTCATCATGATATCATCATAATCATCATAATCTCATCATGATATCATCATCAACATCATCATCATCATCATCATCTCATCATTATATCATCATCATCATCTCATCATGATATCATTATCATCATCTCTTCATGATATCATCGTCATGATATCATCATCATCATCATCTCATCATTATATCATCATCGTGATATCATCATCATCATCATCTCATCATGATATAATCATCATGATATCATCATCATCATCATCCCATCATGATATCATCATGATATCATCATCATCATCTCATCATGATATCATCATCATCACCATCATCATCATCTCATCATGATATCATCATCATAATATCATCATCATCATCATCATCATCATCTCATCATTATATCATCATCATCATCATCATCATCATCATCATCTCATCATTATATCATCATCATCATCATCATCATCATCATCATCATCATCATCTCATCATGATATCATTATCATCATCTCATCATGATATCATCGCCATGATATCATCATCATCATCATCCCATCATGATATCATCATGATATCATCATCATCATCTCATCATGATATCATTATATCATCGATATCATCATCATTATATCATCATCATCATCATCATCATCATCATCTCATCATGATATCATCATCATCATCATCATCATCATCATCATCATCATCATCTCATCATGATATCATCATGATATCATCATCATCGCCATCATCATCTCATCATGATATCATCATCATCATCATCATCATCATCCTCATCTCATCATGATATCATCATCATTATATCATCATCATCATCATCATCATCATCATCATCATCATCCTCATCATCATCATCTCATCATGATATCATCATCATTATATCATCATCATCATCATCATCATCATCATCATCATCATCATCTCATCATGATATCATCATCATCATCATCATCTCATCATGATATCATCGTCATGATATCATTATCATCATCATAATCTCATCATGATATCATCATCATTATATCATCATCATCATCATCATCATCTCATCATGATATCATCATCATCACCATCATCATCTCATCATGATATCATTGTCATGATATCATTATCATCATCATAATCTCATCATGATATCATCATCATTATATCATCATCATCATTATCATCATCATCATCATCATCATCATCATCATCATCATCATCTCATCATAATATCATCATGATATCATCATCATGATATCATCATCTCATCATGATATCATCATCCTGATATCATCATCCTGATATCATCATTATCATCTCATCATGATATCATCATCATCATCATCTCACCATGATATCATCACCATGATATCATCATCATCTCATCATGATATCATCATCATTATATCATCATCATCATCTCATGGTGATATCATCATCATCACCTCATCATGATATCATCATCATGATATCATCATCATCATCATCTCATCATGATATCATCATCATGATATCATCATCATCATCTCATCATGATATCATCATCATCATCATCATCATCATCATCATCATCATATTCATCATCATCATTTCATCATGATATCATCATCATGATATCATCATCATCATCATCTCATCATGATATCATCATCATCATCATCATCATCTCCTCATGATATCATCATCATGATATCATCATCATGATATCATCATCATCATCATCATCATCATCATCATCATCTCATCATGATATTATCATAATCCTCATCATCTCATCATGATATCATCATCAACATCATCATCATCATCATCATCATCATCATCTCATCATTATATCATCATCATCATCATCATCATCATCTCATCATGATATCATCATCATGATATCATCATCATCTCATCATGATATCATTATCATCATCTCATCATGATATCATCGTCATGATATCATCATCATCATCTCATCATGATATCATCATCGTGATATCATCATCATCTCATCATGATATCATCGTCATGATATCATCATCATCATCATCTCATCATGATATCATCATCATTATATCATCATCATCATCATCTCATCATGATATCATTACATCACCATCATCATCTCATCATGATATCATCATCATGATATCATCATCATCATCTCATCATGATATCATCATAATCATCATAATCTCATCATGATATCATCATCAACATCATCATCATCATCATCATCTCATCATTATATCATCATCATCATCTCATCATGATATCATTATCATCATCTCTTCATGATATCATCGTCATGATATCATCATCATCATCATCTCATCATTATATCATCATCGTGATATCATCATCATCATCATCTCATCATGATATAATCATCATGATATCATCATCATCATCATCCCATCATGATATCATCATGATATCATCATCATCATCTCATCATGATATCATCATCATCACCATCATCATCATCTCATCATGATATCATCATCATCTCATCATGATATCATCATCATAATATCATCATCATCATCATCATCATCATCTCATCATTATATCATCATCATCATCATCATCATCATCATCATCTCATCATTATATCATCATCATCATCATCATCATCATCATCATCATCATCATCATCATCATCATCTCATCATGATATCATTATCATCATCTCATCATGATATCATCGCCATGATATCATCATCATCATCATCCCATCATGATATCATCATGATATCATCATCATCATCTCATCATGATATCATTATATCATCGATATCATCATCATTATATCATCATCATCATCATCATCATCATCATCATCATCTCATCATGATATCATCATCATCATCATCATCATCATCATCATCATCATCATCATCTCATCATGATATCATCATGATATCATCATCATCGCCATCATCATCTCATCATGATATCATCATCATCATCATCATCATCATCATCATCTCATCATGATATCATCATCATTATATCATCATCATCATCATCATCATCATCATCATCATCATCATCCTCATCATCATCATCTCATCATGATATCATCATCATTATATCATCATCATCATCATCATCATCATCATCATCATCATCATCATCATCATCATCATCTCATCATGATATCATCATCATCATCATCATCTCATCATGATATCATCGTCATGATATCATTATCATCATCATAATCTCATCATGATATCATCATCATTATATCATCATCATCATCATCATCATCTCATCATGATATCATCATCATCACCATCATCATCTCATCATGATATCATCGTCATGATATCATTATCATCATCATAATCTCATCATGATATCATCATCATTATATCATCATCATCATTATCATCATCATCATCATCATCATCATCATCATCATCATCATCATCATCATCTCATCATAATATCATCATGATATCATCATCATGATATCATCATCTCATCATGATATCATCATCCTGATATCATCATCCTGATATCATCATTATCATCTCATCATGATATCATCATCATCATCATCTCACCATGATATCATCACCATGATATCATCATCATCTCATCATGATATCATCATCATTATATCATCATCATCATCTCATGGTGATATCATCATCATCATCATCTCATCATGATATCATCATCATCATCATCATCATCATCATCATCTCATCATGATATCATCATATTGATATCATCATCATCATCATCTCATCATGATATCATCATCATCATCATCATCATCATCATCTCATCATGATATCATCATCATGATATCATCATCATCATCTCATGGTGATATAATCATCATCATCATCTCATCATGATATCATCATCTCATCATGATATCATCATCATCATCATCTCATCATGATATCATCATCATGAGATCATCATCATCATCATCTCATGGTGATATCATCATCATCATCATGATATCATCATCATCATCATCATCATTACCGTCTCATCATGATATCATCATCATGATATCATCATCATCATCATCCCATCATGATATCATCATCATCACCATCTCATCATGATATCATCTCATCATTATATCATTATCATCTCATCATGATATCATTATCATCACCATCTCATCATGACATCATCATCATCATCTCATCATGATATCATCATCATTTCATCATGATATCATCATCATCACCATCTCATCATGCTATCATTATCATCATCTCATCATGATATCATCATCATCATCATCATCATCACCATCTCATCATATCATCATCATCATCATCTCATCATGATATCATCATCATCATCATCATCATCATCATCATCATCATCATCTCATCATGATATCATCATCATCATCATCATCATCATCATCTCATCATGATATCATCATCATGATATCCTCATCATCATCATCTCATCATGATGATATCCTCATCATCATCATCTCATCATGATATCATCATCATCATCATCACCTCATCATGATATCATCATCATGATATCATCATCATCATCATCATCATCATCATCATCATCTTATCATGATATCATCATCATGATATTATCATCATCATCTCATCATGATATCATCATCATCATCATCATCTCATCATGATATCATCATCATCATCATCTCATCATGATATAATCATCATGATATCATCATCATCATATCATCATGATATCATCATCATCTCATCATGATATCATCATCATGATATCATCATCATCATCATCATCTCATGGTGATATCATCATCATCATCTCATCATGATATCATCATCATCATCATCTCATCATGATATCATCATCATCATCATCATCATCTCATCATAATATCATCATGATATCATCATCATGATATCATCATCTCATCATGATATCATCATCCTGATATCATCATTATCATCTCATCATGATATCATCATCATCATCATCTCACCATGATATCATCACCATGATATCATCATCATCTCATCATGATATCATCATCATTATATCATCATCATCATCTCATGGTGATATCATCATCATCATCATCATCATCTCATCATGATATCTTCATCATCATCATCATCTCATCATGATATCATCATATTGATATCATCATCATCATCATCATCTCATCATGATATCATCATCATGATATCATCATCATCATCTCATCATGATATCATCATATTGATATCATCATCATCATCATCATCTCATCATGATATCATCATCATGATATCATCATCATCATCTCATCATGATATCATCATCATGATATCATCATCATCATCTCATGGTGATATAATCATCATCATCATCTCATCATGATATCATCATCATGATATCATCATCATGATATCATCATCATGATATCATCATCATGATATCATCATCATCATCATCTCATCATGATATCACCATCATGATATCATCATTATCATCTCATGATGATATCATCATCATCATCATCATCATCATCATCTCATCATGATATCATCATCATCATCATCTCATCATGATATCATCATCATGATATCATCATCATCATCTCATGGTGATATCATCTTCTTCATCCTCTCATCATGATATCATCATAATCATCATCATCTCATCATGATATCATCATCATGATATCATCATCATCATCTCATCATGATATCATCATCATGATATCATCATCATCATCTCATCATGATATCATCATCATCATCTCATCATGATATCATCATCATCATCATCATCATCATCATCATCATCATCATCATCATCATCATCTCATCATGATATCATCATCATGATATCCTCATCATCATCATCATCTCATCATGATGATATCCTCATCATCATCATCATCTCATCATGATATCATCATCATCATCACCTCATCATGATATCATCATCATGATATCATCATCATCATCATCTCATCATGATATCATCATCATGATATTATCATCATCATCTCATCATGATATCATCATCATCATCATCTCATCATGATATCATCATCATCATCATCATCTCATGGTGATATCATCATCATCATCTCATCATGATATCATCATCATCATCATCATCATCTCATCATGATATCATCATCATCATCATCATCATCATCATCTCATCATAATATCATCATGATATCATCATCATGATATCATCATCTCATCATGATATCATCATCCTGATATCATCATTATCATCTCATCATGATATCATCATCATCATCATCTCACCATGATATCATCACCATGATATCATCATCATCTCATCATGATATCATCATCATTATATCATCATCATCATCTCATGGTGATATCATCATCATCATCATCTCATCATGATATCATCATCATCATCATCATCATCTCATCATGATATCATCATATTGATATCATCATCATCATCATCATCATCTCATCATGATATCATCATCATGATATCATCATCATCATCTCATCATGATATCATCATCATGATATCATCATCATCATCTCATGGTGATATAATCATCATCATCATCTCATCATGATATCATCATCTCATCATGATATCATCATCATGATATCATCATCATGATATCATCATCATCACCTCATCATGATATCACCATCATGATATCATCATTATCATCTCATGATGATATCATCATCATCATCATCATCATCATCATCATCTCATCATGATATCATCATCATCATCATCTCATCATGATATCATCATCATGATATCATCATCATCATCTCATGGTGATATCATCTTCTTCATCCTCTCATCATGATATCATCATAATCATCATCATCTCATCATGATATCATCATTATGATATCATCATCATCATCTCATCATGATATCATCATCATGATATCATCATCATCATCTCATCATGATATCATCATCATCATCTCATCATGATATCATCATCATGATATCATCATCATCATCTCATCATGATATCATCATGATATCATCATCATCATCTCATCATAATATCATCATGATATCATCATTTCATCATGATATCATCATCTCATCATGATATCATCACCATGATATCATCATCTCATCATGATATCATCATCATGATATCATCATGATATCATCATCATCATCATCATCATCATCTCATTATGATATCATCATGATATCATCATCATCTCATCATGATATCATCATCATCATCATCATCATCATCATTATCATCATCATGATATCATCATCATCACCATTTCATCATGCTATCATTATCATCATCTCATCATGATATGATCATATTATCATCATAATCATCATCATCATCATCTCATCATGATATCATCATCATTTTAATATGATATCATCATCATCTCATCATATCATCATCATCACCATCTCATCATGCAATCATTATCATAATCTCATCATGTTATCATCGTCATGATATCATCATCATCATCATCTTATCATGATATCATCATCATGATATCATCATCATCACCTCATCATGATATCATCATCATCACCTCATCATGATATCATCATCATGATATCATCATCATCATCTCATCATGATATCATCATCATCATCATCATCATCTCATCATGATATCATCATCATCATCATCATCATCTCATCATGATATCATCATCATGAGATCATCATCATCATCATCATCATCTCATGGTGATATCATCATCATTATGTCATCATGATATCATCATCATCATCATCATCATCATTACCGTCTCATCATGACATCATGTCAGATCAGGTATATAAATTTATGAGGATTTCAGTGGAACTCAATTGCAGGTTGTAATGAGCAATTCTCAACAGTAGAGGGCAGCAGTGTCTAAATCTTCCTTTATGAAATGCAAATGAAAGGTTTAAGAATCGTAAGTGAAACAAAGTGTTGCAGTGGAACACTGAGGATTCGGAAGTCTTACAGACGGTTACAGGAGGAAGAGAGGACATACAACGGAGTGTTTGTACTTCAATATAACAATTGATTGTTATATACTTGCAGTTAGTAAAAGGTAAGGTTCTCAGTGCTGGGTGCAGAATGTCCGTTTAACAAGCCGAGGTCAGGTGTCGGAAAAATCAGGAAAGTAGTTAGTCGGTCCGTGTTCAAAGGGTTATAACAATACGAATAGTAGCAAAGCCAGTCTAGGATCAGGGGTTGTAGAAAGGAGGATAGTAGATAATACAA
This sequence comes from Pelodytes ibericus, assembly GCA_036172795.1. Taxonomy (NCBI): domain Eukaryota; kingdom Metazoa; phylum Chordata; class Amphibia; order Anura; family Pelodytidae; genus Pelodytes; species Pelodytes ibericus. The sequence continues at coordinate 113,161 of JAYKOZ010000024.1, forward strand.
GCCGGGTTCGTTAACGAGGATCAGTCTGAAGAGAAGTTGTTTTTTTCCTTAAAGAGTAAATGCTGGATACACGGAGCTGTGTGTACACGATGTCTCTGAAGAGAAAGTATAACTCAGCGTTTGAACTGTGGCGCGGTTTCCCCTATAAGGCGATGGAACACCACGTCACAGAAAAGGGGAGGAGCCTATAGTCATGATTCTAATAATCTGACAGTACCCCCTCCAAAAGGAGCACACTCCGGGTGCTAGCCACGTTGTTTGTCAGGGTGTTGTTTATGGAAAGAGTTGATAAGTTTAGCAGCATGAACTTCTGAGGAATTCAACCATGAGTCTTCATCGGAAGCATATCCTTTCCATCTTATGAGATACTGCAGTTTCCTTCTGAAAATCCGGGAGTCTAAAATCTTTTCAACTTCATATTCCTCGATTCCGTCCACGATAATGGGGTCAGGTGGAGTGAGTGTCTGTCTTGCGAAGGTATCAGGAATATGAGGTTTTAGAAGTGAAACATGAAACACTGGATGGAGTTTCATGGTAGAAGGTAGAATAAGTTTGACTGCAACATTGTTAACAATTCGTTCATTAGGAAATGGACCGATGAAAAGGTTATCCAATTTCTTAGATGGTCGATTTGTCCTTAAATTTTTTGTCGATAGGAGGACCATGTCACCAGGAGAGTAAGGAGGATTTGGCAATCTTTTTGAGTCGTAAAATTTTTTATGACTCTCGATGGATTTTGAGAGGTTGTTTTTTAGGGTTTGGAATAATGAAGTCATCTCAGATATTTGAATTGACACAGATGGGTTACAAGTAATGGAGGGGTTAGAAGGTATCGATGTAGGATGGTATCCATAATTAGAGAAGAAGGGAGACATTTTTGTACTTGAATGATAAGAATTATTATATGAATATTCGGCTAATGGTAACCAAGTAGACCAATCATCCTGCAGGTAGGTACAGTAACACCGAAGGTATTGCTCAAGGCATTGGTTAACCCTTTCTGTTTGTCCATTCGTTTGTGGATGGTATGATGTTGATAATTTGGTGGAAATTTGGAGAGAGGAGCATAATTCTTTCCAGAAATGTGAGGTGAATTGTGTTCCTCTATCTGTTATTATCTCTTCAGGTAAGCCATGTAAACGAAGGATGTGGGAAATGAAAACTGAGGATAGTTCTTTGGATGTTGGTATTTTTTGTAGGGGGATGAAATGGGACATTTTAGTCAGACGGTCAACAACGACTAATATGGTGGTTTGCTTTTTTGAGGGAGGAAGATCGACGATAAAGTCCATGGATATTGATTTCCAAGGTCTGTCGGGAATGGGTAAATTCATAAGTAGACCAAAAGGATGACGGTGAGTAGGCTTGCTCTTTTGACAAATAGAACAGGATGAAACATAAGCAGTGATGAAGTCAAGTTGATTGGGCCACCAGAAATGTCGTTTAGATAGTTCTGATGTTTTCTTGATCCCAGGGTGCCCAGCTAAAGGAGAATCGTGAACTAGATTCATAACTTCTGTCCGTAGATTGGGGGGTATGTATAATTTGTTATTCTTCATATAGAAACCTTTTTCCTGATATAGGTCAAGGTCTTGAGGTAGGTGTAATTCTTCAGGAGTAAGTTGTTTAATTTTATCAAGTATAGTAGTGGTTAATCCGATGAACCTGGATGAAGGAAGAAGAGGAGTGGAAATTGGTGGTGGATGATTTGAATTGGGTATTCTGGATAGTGAATCGGCTTTTTTGTTCCTTGATCCTGGCCTGTAGATTATGTGGAAGTTGAATCTATCAAAAATGAGGGTCCATCTTACTTGTCGTGCTGAAAGAGTTTTACTATGTTGAAGGAACTCAAGATTTTTGTGGTCTGTATAGACAATAATTGGTTTCTCATTCCCTTCTAGTAGGTGTCTCCAATTTTCAAATGCTGCCTTAATCCCTAGCAATTCCTTTTCTCCTATAGGGTAGTTGCACTCAGCAGAGGATAGAGATCTGGAATAAAAGGCAACTGGGTGGATGGGAGATTGTGGTGATTCTTGTTGTGATAGGATGGCACCAATTGTAGTATTGGAAGCATCAACCTCAAGAATAAATGGTAGGGAAGGATCGGGCATCTTGAGGATGGGAGATGAAGTGAATTGTTGTTTCAGGGTGTCAAAAGCATGTTGAGCTTTGATGTTCCATTTAAAGGGTGAATTCTTCCTAGTTAGAAGGTTAAGTGGTTGCACAATACTGGAGAAATTTTTTATGAATTTTCTATAAAAATTAGCGAATCCAAGGAAGCTTTGTATTTCTTTAATTGAAGATGGAGTTGGCCAATTAATGATGCATTCAATTTTTGAATCGTCCATGTGTATTTCTTGAGGTGTGATGACGTAACCAAGAAATGATATCTTTGTAACCTCGAACAGACATTTTTCGGGTTTTGCGAAAAGGTTATGAGTACGGAGTCGGTTGAGAACCCATCTGACATGTTTTTTGTGTTCATCTGGGGAATTGGAGTAAATTAGGATGTCATCCAAGTAAATAATTACACAGATATCTAGGAGATCCTTGAAGATATCGTTGATAAAATGTTGGAATGTGGCTGGAGCGTTGCAGAGTCCAAATGGCATCACCAAATATTCGAACAACCCGTATCGGGTTCGGAAAGCAGTCTTCCATTCGTGACCTTCCTTAATACGAATGAGGTTGTAGGCTCCTCGAAGATCAATTTTTGTATAAATGGTAGCTGAACGTAATCTCTCAAGGAGTTCCGGAATAAGTGGGAGAGGATATCTATTTTTTATGGTTCTTTTGTTCAGCTCTCGATAATCGATGATGGGTCGTATGGTTTGATCTTTGTTTCGTACGAAGAACATTCCGGAGGCCGCAGGTGAAGTGGAAGGTCTAATAAATCCTTTTCTTAGGTTGTCATCAAGGTATTGTTTGAGAGTTTGTAATTCCTTGTCAGACAGAGGGTAAATGTGTCCGAATGGTATTGAAACTCCAGGAAGAAGATCTATGGGGCAGTCATAGAGCCTATGTGGTGGTAATTTTTCAGCTTCCTTTTCACTGAATACATCACTGAATTCTGAGTAATGTGATGGAACAACTGTGTCCGGGTTGAACTGTAGTATAGATGAATTGTGGAGACAAGTATCTAAACAGAAAGCAGATTTGAATTTGACAACCATGGGTGACCACTGAATGGTGGGGTTGTGTCTCTGTAACCAATTCATTCCAAGAATAACAGGGAATAGAGGGGATTTCACCACATCGAGTGTTATGAATTCAGTATGGTGATAGTTGATGGTCATCTTAAGAGGTATAGATTCTTGTGTAATTGGTCCAGAGGAGATAAGGGATCCATCAACTACCCGAAGAGATATGGATGAATTCTTTTGCGTTAGAGGAATTTTGTGAGTGTTGACGAGGGAAGAATCAATAAAGGATCCAGCTGCCCCAGAGTCAATAATAGCCTCCGTCTGAAGTCTTTCTTGGTCCCACTGTAGGATGAGAGAAACAATGCAATGATTTGTTGAAAGATTATGAGACAAATTAAAGATGGGGGAATTGATGTTGATCTTACCGCTCTTGTTTCGTTTTAGTATAGGACAGACATCTATCAGGTGATCAGTGGATGCGCAGTACATGCATAGATTGAGGTTTTTTCTTCTGAGCTTTTCTTCTTGGGATAGAGGTCCCCTAAGAACTCCTAGTTCCATAGGTTCTGGAATATTGGCTTTTTCATATGTTCTTGGGAAAGTGGTAGGTTTTTTCCAATTGACAACAGTGGAGGTTTTTTCAGCTTTTCGCTCTCGGATTCTTCGATCAATTGTTATAGAGAGATGTATTAGACCTTCTAATGAGGATGGTAATTCGGTACGGGAAAGATCATCTTTAACGTGTTCAGACAAACCTAGACGAAATTGATTTCGTAGTGCGATGTCGTTCCATTGGGTATCTACAGCCCATCGTTTAAATTCAGAGATGTAATCCTCAACCGGCCTTTTCCCTTGGGAGAGAGCTCTGATTGCTGTATCAGCGGTAATTTGTTTATTTGGATCATCATATAAGGATGACATCTGATTGAAGAATTCCTCTAATGAATTGAGAATAGGGTCGTTATTCTCCAAGAAGGTGTGTGCCCAGGCCATAGGTTCACCCCTTAGAAATGATATTACAGTACAGACCTTTATGCGATCGGTAGGATATGATCTGGGGCGTAAGGCAAATAACAGATTGCAGGAGTTGATGAATTCTCTGTATTTGGATCTTTCACCTGTGAATTTTTCGGGGTTGCAAACTGAAGGTTCAGAATGTTCCCTGTTAATAGTTATAGGAGGAGGAGTTGATAAAGACCTGTTTTGGAGTTCTGTAACATAAGTAAGGAATCTTTCATTGGAAATTCTGAGGTCTTGCATACTTTGAGAAAGCATATCTACCCTCTGAGTTAGTGTATTAATTTGAGCAGCCATTTCTGCTGGTTCCATAATAAGGCTGAGTTATTCTGTCAGATCAGGTATATAAATTTATGAGGATTTCAGTGGAACTCAATTGCAGGTTGTAATGAGCAATTCTCAACAGTAGAGGGCAGCAGTGTCTAAGTCTTCCTTTATGAAATGCAAATGAAAGGTTTAAGAATCGTAAGTGAAACAAAGTGTTGCAGTGGAACACTGAGGATTCGGAAGTCTTACAGACGGTTACAGGAGGAAGAGAGGACATACAACGGAGGGTTTGTACTTCAATATAACAATTGATTGTTATATACTTGCAGTTAGTAGAAGGTAAGGTTCTCAGTGCTGGGTGCAGAATGTCCGTTTAACAAGCCGAGGTCAGGTGTTGGAACAATCAGGAAAGTAGTTAGTCGGTCCGTGTTCAAAGGGTTATAACAATACGAATAGTAGCAAAGCCAGTCTAGGATCAGGGGTTGTAGAAAGGAGGATAGTAGATAATACAAGCCGGGTTCGTTAACGAGGATCAGTCTGAAGAGAAGTTGTTTTTTTCCTTAAAGAGTAAATGCTGGATACACGGAGCTGTGTGTACACGATGTCTCTGAAGAGAAAGTATAACTCAGCGTTTGAACTGTGGCGCGGTTTCCCCTATAAGGCGATGGAACACCACGTCACAGAAAAGGGGAGGAGCCTATAGTCATGATTCTAATAATCTGACACATCATCATCATCATCTCATCATGATATCATCACCATCTCATAATGATATCATCATCATCACCATCTCATCATGATATCATCATCATCTCATCATGATATCATCATCATGATATCATCATCATCATCATCTCATGGTGATATCATCATCATCATCATCTCATCATGATATCATCATCATCATCATCATCTCATCATGATATAATCATCATGATATCATCATCATCATCATATCATCATGATATCATCATCATCTCATCATGATATCATCATCATGATATCATCATCATCTCATGGTGATATCATCATCATCATCTCATCATGATATCATCATCATGATATCATCATCTCATCATGATATCATCATCATGATATCATCATCATCATCTCATCATGATATCATCATCATCATCATCTCATCATGATATCATCATCGTGATATCATCATCATCAGCATCTCATCATGATATCATCATCATCATCATCATCTCATCATGATATCATCATCATGATATCATCATCATGATATCATCATCATCATCTTCATCATCATCTCATCATCTCATCATCATCATCATCTCATCATGATATCATCATTATGATATCATCATCATCATCTCATCATGATATCATCATCATGATATCATCATCATCATCATCATCATCATCATCATCTCATCATGATATCATCATCATCATCTCATCATGATATCATCATCATGATATCATCATCATGATATCATCATCATCATCTCATCATGATATCATCATCATGATATCATCATCATCTCATTATGATATCATCATCATGATATCATCATCATCATCATCATCATCATCATCATCATCATCATCTCATCATGATATCATCATCATCATATCATCATCATGATATCATCATCATCATCATCTCATCATGATATCATTATCATCATCTCATCATGATATCATCGTCATGATATCATCATCATCATCATCTCATCATGATATTATCATCGTGACATCATCATCTCATCATGATATCATCGTCATGATATCATCATCATCATCATCTCATCATGATATCATCATCATTATATCATCATCATCATCATCACCATCATCATCATCTCATCATGATATCATCATCATCACCATCATCATCTCATTATGATATCAGTATCATCATCATCATCTCCTCATGATATCATCATCATAATCATCATCTCATCATGATATCATCATCATGATATCATCATCATCATCTCATCATGATATCATCATCATAATCATCATCTCATCATGATATCATCAACATGATATCATCATCATCATCTCATCATGATATCATCATAATCATCATCATCTCATTATGATATCATCATCAACATCATCATCATCATCATCATCTCATCATTATATCATCATCATCATCTCATCATGATATCATTATCATCATCTCATCATGATATCATCGTCATGATATCATCATTATCTCATCATTATATCATCATCGTGATATCATCATCATCATCATCATCATCTCATCATGATATAATCATCATGATATCATCATCATCATCATCATCATCTCATCATCCCATCATGATATCATCATGATATCATCATCATCATCTCATCATGATATCATCATCATCACCATCATCATCATCTCATCATGATTTCATCATCATTATATCATCATCATCATCATCATCATCATCATCATCATCATCATCATCATCTCATCATTATATCATGATCATCATCATCATCATCATCTCATCATGATATCATTATCATCATCTCATCATGATATCATCACCATGATATCATCATCAGCATCATCTCATCATGATATCATCATCATGATATCATCATCATCATCATCTCATCATGATATAATCATCATGATATCATCATCATCCCATCATGATATCATCATGATATCATCATCATCTCATCATGATATAATCATCATGATATCATCATCATCCCATCATGATATCATCATGATATCATCATCATCATCTCATCATGATATCATCATCATTATATCATCATCATCATCATCATCATCATCATCATCATCATCATCATCATCATCATCATCATCATGATATCATCATCATCACCATCATCATCTCATCATGATATCATCACCATCATCTCATCATGATATCATCATCATGATATCATCATCATCATCATCATCATCTCATCATGATATCATCATCATCATCTCATCATGATATCATCATCATCATCATCATCTCATCATGATATCACCATCATCATCTCATCATGATATCATCATCATGATATCATCATCATCATCTCATTATGATATCATCACCATGATATCATCATCAGCATCATCTCATCATGATATCATCATCGTGATATCATCATCATCATCATCTCATCATGATATAATCATCATGATATCATCATCATCCCATCATGATATCATCATGATATCATCATCATCATCTCATCATGATATCATCATCATTATATCATCATCATCATCATCATCATCATCATCATCATCATCATCATCATCATCATCATCATCATCATCATCATGATATCATCATCATCACCATCATCATCTCATCATGATATCATCACCATCATCTCATCATGATATCATCATCATGATATCATCATCATCATCATCATCATCTCATCATGATATCATCATCATCATCTCATCATGATATCATCATCATCATCATCATCTCATCATGATATCACCATCATCATCTCATCATGATATCATCATCATGATATCATCATCATCATCATCTCATTATGATATCATCATCATGATATCATCATCATCATCATCTCATCATGATATTATAATCATCATCATCATCATCATCTCATCATGATATCATCATCATGATATCATCATCATCATCATCATGATATCATCATCATGATATCATCATCATGATATCATCATCATGATATCATCATCATGATATCATCATCATCATCATCATGATATCAACATCATCATCTCATCATGATATCATTATCATCATCATCTCATCATGATATCATCATCATCATCATCATCATGATATCATCATCATCATCTCATCATGATATCATCATCATCATGATATCATTATCATCATCATCATCATCATCATCATCTCATCATGATATCATTATCATCATCTCATCATGATATCATCATCATGATATCATCATCATCATCATCATGATATCAATCATCATCATCTCATCATGATATCATTATCATCATCATCTCATCATGATATCATCATCATCATCATCATCATGATATCATCATCATCATCTCATCATGATATCATCATCATCATGATATCATTATCATCATCATCATCATCATCATCATCTCATCATGATATCATTATCATCATCTCATCATGATATCATCATCATGATATCATCATCATCATCATCTCATCATGATATCATCATCATGATATCATCATCATCATCTCATCATGATATCATCATCATGAAATCATCATCATCTCATTATGATATCATCATCATGATATCATCATCATCTCATCATATCATCATCATGATATCATCATCATGATATCATCATAATGAAATCATCATCTCATTATGGTATCATCATCATGATATCATCATCATCTCATCATGATATCATCATCATGATATCATCATCATGATATCATCATCATCACCATCATCATCTCATTATGATATCATTATCATCATCATCATCTCCTCATGATATCATCATCATAATCATCATCTCATCATGATATCATCATCATGATATCATCATCATCATCTCATCATGATATCATCATCATAATCATCATCTCATCATGATATCATCATCATGATATCATCATCATCATCTCATCATGATATCATCATAATCATCATCATCTCATTATGATATCATCATCAACATCATCATCATCATCATCATCTCATCATTATATCATCATCATCATCTCATCATGATATCATTATCATCATCTCATCATGATATCATCGTCATGATATCATCATAATCATCATCATCTCATTATGATATCATCATCAACATCATCATCTCATCATGATATAATCATCATGATATCATCATCATCATCATCATCATCATCATCCCATCATGATATCATCATGATATCATCATCATCATCTCATCATGATATCATCAT
>JAYKOZ010000024.1:132500-257500 GCA_036172795.1 Pelodytes ibericus
ATCATCATCATCTCATCATGATATCATCATCATGAAATCATCATCATGATATCATCATCATGATATCATCATCATGATATCATCATTATCATCATCATGATATCAACATCATCATCTCATCATGATATCATTATCATCATCATCTCATCATGATATCATCATCATCATCATCATCATGATATCATCATCATCATCTCATCATGATATCATCATCATCATGATATCATTATCATCATCATCATCATCATCTCATCATGATATCATCATCATGATATCATCATCATCATCATCATCATCATCTCATCATGATATCATTATCATCATCTCATCATGATATCATCATCATGATATCATCATCATCATCATCTCATCATGATATCATCATCATGATATCATCATCATCATCTCATCATGATATCATCATCATGAAATCATCATCATCTCATTATGATATCATCATCATGATATCATCATCATCTCATCATATCATCATCATGATATCATCATCATGATAGCATCATAATGAAATCATCATCATCTCATTATGGTATCATCATCATGATATCATCATCATCTCATCATGATATCATCATCATGATATCATCATCATGATATCATCATCATCACCATCATCATCTCATTATGATATCATTATCATCATCATCATCTCCTCATGATATCATCATCATAATCATCATCTCATCATGATATCATCATCATGATATCATCATCATCATCTCATCATGATATCATCATCATAATCATCATCTCATCATGATATCATCATCATGATATCATCATCACCATATCATCATGATATCATCATCATCATCTCATCATGATATCATCATCATCATGATATCATTATCATCATCATCATCATCATCTCATCATGATATCATCATCATGATATCATCATCATCATCATCATCTCATCATGATATCATTATCATCATCTCATCATGATATCATCATCATGATATCATCATCATCATCATCATCTCATCATGATATCATCATCATGATATCATCATCATCATCTCATCACGATATCATCATCATGAAATCATCATCATCTCATTATGATATCATCATCATGATATCATCATCATCTCATCATATCATCATCATGATATCATCATCATGATATCATCATAATGAAATCATCATCATCTCATTATTGTATCATCATCATGATATCATCATCATCTCATCATGATATCATCATCATGATATCATCATCATGATATCATCATCATGATATCATCATCATGATATCATCATCATCATCATCATGATATCAACATCATCATCTCATCATGATATCATTATCATCATCATCTCATCATGATATCATCATCATCATCATCATCATGATATCATCATCATCATCTCATCATGATATCATCATCATCATGATATCATTATCATCATCATCTCATCATGATATCATCATCATGATATCATCATCATCATCATCATCATCTCATCATGATATCATTATCATCATCTCATCATGATATCATCATCATGATATCATCATCATCATCATCTCATCATGATATCATCATCATGATATCATCATCATCACCATCATCATCTCATTATGATATCATTATCATCATCATCATCTCCTCATGATATCATCATCATAATCATCATCTCATCATGATATCATCATCATGATATCATCATCATGATATCATCATCATCATCTCATCATGATATCATCATCATAATCATCATCTCATCATGATATCATCATCATCATCTCATCATGATATCATCATAATCATCATCATCTCATTATGATATCATCATCAACATCATCATCATCATCATCATCTCATCATTATATCATCATCATCATCTCATCATGATATCATTATCATCATCTCATCATGATATCATCGTCATGATATCATCATCATCTCATCATTATATCATCATCGTGATATCATCATCATCATCATCATCTCATCATGATATAATCATCATGATATCATCATCATCATCATCATCATCATCATCCCATCATGATATCATCATGATATCATCATCATCATCTCATCATGATATCATCATCATCACCATCATCATCATCTCATCATGATTTCATCATCATTATATCATCATCATCATCATCATCATCATCTCATCATTATATCATGATCATCATCATCATCATCATCTCATCGTGATATCATTATCATCATCTCATCATGATATCATCACCATGATATCATCATCAGCATCATCTCATCATGATATCATCATCGTGATATCATCATCATCATCATCATCATGATATCAACATCATCATCTCATCATGATATCATCATCATCCCATCATGATATCATCATGATATCATCATCATCATCTCATCATGATATCATCATCATTATATCATCATCATCATCATCATTATCATCATCATCATCATCATCATCATCATCATGATATCATCATCATGATATCATCATCATCATCATCATGATATCATCATCATGATATCATCATCATGATATCATCATCATGATATCATCATCATCATCATCATCATGATATCAACATCATCATCTCATCATGATATCATTATCATCATCATCTCATCATGATATCATCATCATCATCATCATCATGATATCATCATCATCATCTCATCATGATATCATCATCATCATGATATCATTATCATCATCATCATCATCATCATCTCATCATGATATCATCATCATGATATCATCATCATCATCATCATCTCATCATGATATCATTATCATCATCTCATCATGATATCATCATCATGATATCATCATCATCATCATCTCATCATGATATCATCATCATGATATCATCATCATCATCTCATCATGATATCATCATCATGAAATCATCATCATCTCATTATGATATCATCATCATGATATCATCATCATCTCATCATATCATCATCATGATATCATCATCATGATATCATCATAATGAAATCATCATCATCTCATTATGGTATCATCATCATGATATCATCATCATCTCATCATGATATCATCATCATGATATCATCATCATGATATCATCATCATGATATCATCATCATCATGATATCAACATCATCATCTCATCATGATATCATTATCATCATCATCTCATCATGATATCATCATCATCATCATCATCATGATATCATCATCATCATCTCATCATGATATCATCATCATCATCATGATATCATTATCATCATCATCATCATCATCTCATCATGATATCATCATCATCATCATCATCATCTCATCATGATATCATTATCATCATCTCATCATGATATCATCATCATGATATCATCATCATCATCATCTCATCATGATATCATCATCATGATATCATCATCTCATCATGATATCATCATCATGAAATCATCATCATCTCATTATGATATCATCATCATGATATCATCATCATCTCATCATATCATCATCATGATATCATCATCATGATATCATCATAATGAAATCATCATCATCTCATTATGGTATCATCATCATGATATCATCATCATCTCATCATGATATCATCATCATGATATCATCATCATGATATCATCATCATGATATCATCATCATCACCATCATCATCTCATTATGATATCATTATCATCATCATAATCTCCTCACGATATCATCATCATAATCATCATCTCATCATGATATCATCATCATGATCTCATAATCATCATCTCATCATGATATCATCATCATAATCATCATCTCATCATGATATCATCATCATGATATCATCATCATCATCTCATCATGATATCATCATAATCATCATCATCTCATTATGATATCATCATCAACATCATCATCATCATCATCATCTCATCATTATATCATCATCATCATCTCAACATGATATCATTATCATCATCTCATCATGATATCATCGTCATGATATCATCATCATCTCATCATTATATCATCATCGTGATATCATCATCATCATCATCATCTCATCATGATATAATCATCATGATATCATCATCATCTCATTATGATATCATCATCATGATATCATCATCATCTCATCATATCATCATCATGATATCATCATCATGATATCATCATAATGAAATCATCATCATCACCATCATCATCTCATTATGATATCATTATCATCATCATCATCTCCTCATGATATCATCATCATAATCATCATCTCATCATGATATCATCATCATGATATCATCATCATCATCTCATCATGATATCATCATCATAATCATCATCTCATCATGATATCATCATCATGATATCATCATCATCATCTCATCATGATATCATCATCTCATCATGATATCATCATCATCATGATATCATTGTCATCATCATCATCATCATCATCTCATCATGATATCATCATCATCATCATCATCTCATCATGATATCATTATCATCATCTCATCATGATATCATCATCATGATATCATCATCATCATCATCTCATCATGATATCATCATCATGATATCATCATCATCATCTCATCATGATATCATCATCATGAAATCATCATCATCTCATTATGATATCATCATCATGATATCATCATCATCTCATCATATCATCATCATGATATCATCATCATGATATCATCATAATGAAATCATCATCATCTCATTATGGTATCATCATCATGATATCATCATCATCTCATCATGATATTATCATCATGATATCATCATCATGATATCATCATCATCTCATCATGATATCATCATCATGATATCATCATCATCATCATCATGATATCAACATCATCATCTCATCATGATATCATTATCATCATCATCTCATCATGATATCATCATCATCATCATCATCATCATGATGTCATCATCATCATCTCATCATGATATCATCATCATCATGATATCATTATCATCATCATCATCATCATCTCATTATGATATCATCATCATGATATCATCATCATCATCATCATCATCTCATCATGATATCATTATCATCATCTCATCATGATATCATAATCATGATATCATCATCATCATCATCTCATCATGATATCATCATCATGATATCATCATCATCATCTCATCATGATATCATCATCATGAAATCATCATCATCTCATTATGATATCATCATCATGATATCATCATCATCTCATCATATCATCATCATGATATCATCATCATGATAGCATCATAATGAAATCATCATCATCTCATTATGGTATCAACATCATGATATCATCATCATCTCATCATGATATCATCATCATGATATCATCATCATGATATCATCATCATGATATCATCATCATCACCATCATCATCTCATTATGATATCATTATCATCATCATCATCTCCTCATGATATCATCATCATAATCATCATCTCATCATGATATCATCATCATGATATCATCATCATCATCTCATCATGATATCATCATCATAATCATCATCTCCTCATGATATCATCATCATAATCATCATCTCATCATGATATCATCATCATCATCTCATCATGATATCATCATCATCATGATATCATTATCATCATCATCATCATCATCATCATCTCATCATGATATCATCATCATGATATCATCATCATCATCATCATCTCATCATGATATCATTATCATCATCTCATCATATCATCATCATGATATCATCATCATGATATCATCATAATGAAATCATCATCATCTCATTATGGTATCATCATCATGATATCATCATCATCTCATCATGATATCATCATCATGATATCATCATCATGATATCATCATCATGATATCATCATCATGATATCATCATCATGATATCATCATCATGATATCATCATCATCATGATATCAACATCATCATCTCATTATGGTATCATCATCATGATATCATCATCATCTCATCATGATATCATCATCATGATATCATCATCATGATATCATCATCATGATATCATCATCATCACGATATCAACATCATCATCTCATCATGATATCATTATCATCATCATCTCATCATGATATCATCATCATCATCATCATCATGATATCATCATCATCATCTCATCATGATATCATCATCATCATGATATCATTATCATCATCATCATCATCATCTCATCATGATATCATCATCATGATATCATCATCATCATCATCATCATCTCATCATGATATCATTATCATCATCTCATCATGATATCATCATCATGATATCATCATCATCATCATCATCTCATCATGATATCATCATCATGATATCATCATCTCATCATGATATCATCATCATGAAATCATCATCATCTCATTATGATATCATCATCATGATATCATCATCATCTCATCATATCATCATCATGATATCATCATCATGATATCATCATAATGAAATCATCATCATCTCATTATGGTATCATCATCATGATATCATCATCATCTCATCATGATATCATCATCATGATATCATCATCATGATATCATCATCATGATATCATCATCATGATATCATCATCATGATATCATCATCATGATATCATCATCATCATGATATCAACATCATCATCTCATTATGGTATCATCATCATGATATCATCATCATCTCATCATGATATCATCATCATGATATCATCATCATGATATCATCATCATGATATCATCATCATCACGATATCAACATCATCATCTCATCATGATATCATTATCATCATCATCTCATCATGATATCATCATCATCATCATCATCATGATATCATCATCATCATCTCATCATGATATCATCATCATCATGATATCATTATCATCATCATCATCATCATCTCATCATGATATCATCATCATGATATCATCATCATCATCATCATCATCTCATCATGATATCATTATCATCATCTCATCATGATATCATCATCATGATATCATCATCATCATCATCATCTCATCATGATATCATCATCATGATATCATCATCTCATCATGATATCATCATCATGAAATCATCATCATCTCATTATGATATCATCATCATGATATCATCATCATCTCATCATATCATCATCATGATATCATCATCATGATATCATCATAATGAAATCATCATCATCTCATTATGGTATCATCATCATGATATCATCATCATCTCATCATGATATCATCATCATGATATCATCATCATGATATCATCATCATGATATCATCATCATCACCATCATCATCTCATTATGATATCATTATCATCATCATCATCTCCTCATGATATCATCATCATAATCATCATCTCATCATGATATCATCATCATGATATCATAATCATCATCTCATCATGATATCATCATCATAATCATCATCTCATCATGATATCATCATCATGATATCATCATCATCATCTCATCATGATATCATCATAATCATCATCATCTCATTATGATATCATCATCAACATCATCATCATCATCTCATCATTATATCATCATCATCATCTCAACATGATATCATTATCATCATCTCATCATGATATCATCGTCATGATATCATCATCATCTCATCATTATATCATCATCGTGATATCATCATCATCATCATCATCTCATCATGATATAATCATCATGATATCATCATCATCTCATTATGATATCATCATCATGATATCATCATCATCATCTCATCATATCATCATCATGATATCATCATCATGATATCATCATAATGAAATCATCATCATCTCATTATGGTATCATCATCATGATATCATCATCATCTCATCATGATATCATCATCATGATATAATCATCATGATATCATCATCATGATATCATCATCATCACCATCATCATCTCATTATGATATCATTATCATCATCATCATCTCCTCATGATATCATCATCATAATCATCATCTATTCATGATATCATCATCATGATATCATCATCATCATCTCATCATGATATCATCATCATAATCATCATCTCATCATGATATCATCATCATGATATCATCATCATCATCTCATCATGATATCATCATCATCATCTCATCATGATATCATCATCATCATGATATCATTATCATCATCATCATCATCATCATCATCTCATCATGATATCATCATCATCATCTCATCATGATATCATTATCATCATCTCATCATGATATCATCATCATGATATCATCATCATCATCATCTCATCATGATATCATCATCATGATATCATCATCATCATCTCATCATGATATCATCATCATGAAATCATCATCATCTCATTATGATATCATCATCATGATATCATCATCATTTCATCATATCATCATCATGATATCATCATCATGATATCATCATAATGAAATCATCATCATCTCATCATATCATCATCATGATATCATCATCATCTCATCATGATATCATCATCATGATATCATCATCATCTCATCATGATATCATCATCATGATATCATCATCATCATCATCATGATATCAACATCATCATCTCATCATGATATCATTATCATCATCATCTCATCATGATATCATCATCATCATCATCATCATGATGTCATCATCATCATCTCATCATGATATCATCATCATCATGATATCATTATCATCATCATCATCATCATCTCATCATGATGTCATCATCATCATCTCATCATGATATCATCATCATCATGATATCATTATCATCATCATCATCATCATCTCATCATGATATCATCATCATGATATCATCATCATCATCTCATCATGATATCATCATCATCATCTCATCATGATATCATCATCATGAAATCATCATCATCTCATTATGATATCATCATCATGATATCATCATCATCTCATCATATCATCATCATGATATCATCATCATGATAGCATTATAATGAAATCATCATCATCTCATTATGGTATCAACATCATGATAGCATCATCATCTCATCATGATATCATCATCATGATATCATCATCATGATATCATCATCATGATATCATCATCATCACCATCATCATCTCATTATGATATCATTATCATCATCATCATCTCCTCATGATATCATCATCATAATCATCATCTCATCATGATATCATCATCATGATATCATCATCATCATCTCATCATGATATCATCATCATAATCATCATCTCATCATGATATCATCATCATGATATCATCATCATCATCTCATAATGATATCATCATCATCATCTCATCATGATATCATCATCATCATGATATCTTTATCATCATCATCATCATCATCTCATCATGATATCATCATCATGATATCATCATCATCATCATCATCTCATCATGATATCATTATCATCATCTCATCATGATATCATCGTCATGATATCATCATCATCATCATCTCATCATGATATCATCATCATGATATCATCATCATCATCTCATCATGATATCATCATCATGAAATCATCATCATCTCATTATGATATCATCATCATGATATCATCATCATCTCATCATATAATCATCATGATATCATCATCATGATATCATCATAATGAAATCATCATCATCTCATTATGGTATCATCATCATGATATCATCATCATCTCATCATGATATCATCATCATGATATCATCATCATGATATCATCATCATGATATCATCATCATGATATCATCATCATCATCATCATGATATCAACATCATCATCTCATCATGATATCATTATCATCATCATCTCATCATGATATCATCATCATCATCATCATCATGATATCATCATCATCTCATCATGATATCATCATCATCATGATATCATTATCATCATCATAATCATCATCATCATCTCATCATGACATCATCATCATGATATCATCATCATCATCATCATCATCTCATCATGATATCATCATCATGATATCATCATCATCATCATCATCATCATCATCATCTCATCATGATATCATTATCATCATCTCATCATGATATCATCATCATGATATCATCATCATCATCATCTCATCATGATATCATCATCATGATATCATCATCATCATCTCATCATGATATTATCATCATGAAATCATCATCATCTCATTATGATATCATCATCATGATATCATCATCATCTCATCATATCATCATCATGATATCATCATCATGATATCATCATCATCATCTCATCATGATATCATCATCATGAAATCATCATCATCTCATTATGATATCATCATCATGATATCATCATCATGATATCATCATCATCTCATCATATCATCATCATGATATCATCATCATGATATCATCATAATGAAATCATCATCATCTCATTATGGTATCATCATCATGATATCATCATCATCTCATCATGATATCATCATCATGATATCATCATCATGATATCATCATCATGATATCATCATCATCACCATCATCATCTCATTATGATATCATTATCATCATCATCATCTCCTCATGATATCATCATCATAATCATCATCTCATCATGATATCATCATCATCATCTCATCATGATATCATCATCATAATCATCATCTCATCATGATATCATCATCATGATATCATCATCATCATCTCATAATGATATCATCATCATCATCTCATCATGATATCATCATCATCATGATATCATTATCATCATCATCATCATCATCTCATCATGATATCATCATCATGATATCATCATCATCATCATCATCTCATCATGATATCATTATCATCATCTCATCATGATATCATCATCATGATATCATCATCATCATCATCTCATCATGATATCATCATCATGATATCATCATCATCATCTCATCATGATATCATCATCATGAAATCATCATCATCTCATTATGATATCATCATCATGATATCATCATCATCTCATCATATAATCATCATGATATCATCATCATGATATCATCATAATGAAATCATCATCATCTCATTATGGTATCATCATCATGATATCATCATCATCTCATCATGATATCATCATCATGATATCATCATCATGATATCATCATCATGATATCATCATCATGATATCATCATCATGATATCATCATCATCATCATCATGATATCAACATCATCATCTCATCATGATATCATTATCATCATCATCTCATCATGATATCATCATCATCATCATCATCATGATATCATCATCATCATCTCATCATGATATCATCATCATCATGATATCATTATCATCATCATAATCATCATCATCATCTCATCATGACATCATCATCATGATATCATCATCATCATCATCATCATCATCTCATCATGATATCATCATCATGATATCATCATCATCATCATCATCATCATCATCTCATCATGATATCATTATCATCATCTCATCATGATATCATCATCATGATATCATCATCATCATCATCTCATCATGATATCATCATCATGATATCATCATCATCATCTCATCATGATATCATCATCATGAAATCATCATCATCTCATTATGATATCATCATCATGATATCATCATCATCTCATCATATCATCATCATGATATCATCATCATGATATCATCATCATGATATCATCATCATCATCTCATCATGATATCATCATCATGAAATCATCATCATCTCATTATGATATCATCATCATGATATCATCATCATGATATCATCATCATCTCATCATATCATCATCATGATATCATCATCATGATATCATCATAATGAAATCATCATCATCTCATTATGGTATCATCATCATGATATCATCATCATCTCATCATGATATCATCATCATGATATCATCATCATGATATCATCATCATGATATCATCATCATCACCATCATCATCTCATTATGATATCATTATCATCATCATCATCTCCTCATGATATCATCATCATAATCATCATCTCATCATGATATCATCATCATGATATCATCATCATCATCTCATCATGATATCATCATCATAATCATCATCTCATCATGATATCATCATCATGATATCATCATCATCATCTCATCATGATATCATCATAATCATCATCATCTCATTATGATATCATCATCAACATCATCATCATCATCATCATCATCTCATCATTATATCATCATCATCATCTCAACATGATATCATTATCATCATCTCATCATGATATCATCGTCATGATATCATCATCATCTCATCATTATATCATCATCGTGAT
This sequence comes from Pelodytes ibericus, assembly GCA_036172795.1. Lineage (NCBI taxonomy): Eukaryota > Metazoa > Chordata > Amphibia > Anura > Pelodytidae > Pelodytes > Pelodytes ibericus. The sequence continues at coordinate 144,717 of JAYKOZ010000024.1, forward strand.
ATCATCATCATCATCATCATCTCATCATGATATAATCATCATGATATCATCATCATCATCATCATCATCAACCCATCATGATATCATCATGATATCATCATCATCATCTCATCATGATATCATCATCATCACCATCATCATCATCTCATCATGATTTCATCATCATTATATCATCATCATCATCATCATCATCATCTCATCATTATATCATGATCATCATCATCATCATCATCTCATCATGATATCATTATCATCGTCTCATCATGATATCATCACCATGATATCATCATCAGCATCATCTCATCATGATATCATCATCGTGATATCATCATCATCATCATCTCATCATGATATAATCATCATGATATCATCATCATCCCATCATGATATCATCATGATATCATCATCATCATCTCATCATGATATCATCATCATTATATCATCATCATCATCATCATCATCATCATCATCATCATCATCATCATCATCATCATCATCATCATCATCATGATATCATCATCATCACCATCATCATCTCATCATGATATCATCACCATCATCTCATCATGATATCATCATCATGATATCATCATCATGATATCATCATCATCACCATCATCATCTCATTATGATATCATTATCATCATCATCATCTCCTCATGATATCATCATCATAATCATCATCTCATCATGATATCATCATCATGATATCATCATCATCATCTCATCATGATATCATCATCATAATCATCATCTCATCATGATATCATCATCATGATATCATCATCATCATCTCATCATGATATCATCATAATCATCATCATCTCATTATGATATCATCATCAACATCATCATCATCATCTCATCATTATATCATCATCATCATCTCATCATGATATCATTATCATCATCTCATCATGATATCATCGTCATGATATCATCATCATCTCATCATTATATCATCATCGTGATATCATCATCATCATCATCATCTCATCATGATATAATCATCATGATATCATCATCATCATCATCATCATCATCATCATCATCATCATCATCATCCCATCATGATATCATCATGATATCATCATCATCATCATCTCATCATGATATCATCATCATCACCATCATCATCATCTCATCATGATTTCATCATCATTATATCATCATCATCATCATCATCTCATCATTATATCATGATCATCATCATCATCATCATCATCTCATCATGATATCATTATCATCATCTCATCATGATATCATCACCATGATATCATCATCAGCATCATCTCATCATGATATCATCATCGTGATATCATCATCATCATCATCTCATCATGATATAATCATCATGATATCATCATCATCCCATCATGATATCATCATGATATCATCATCATCATCTCATCATGATATAATCATCATGATATCATCATCATCATCATCTCATCATAATATCATCATGATATCATCATTTCATCATGATATCATCATCTCATCATGATATCATCACCATGATATCATCATCTCATCATGATATCATCATCATGATATCATCATCATGATATCATCATGATATCATCATCATCATCATCATCATCTCATTATGATATCATCATCATGATATCATCATCATCTCATCATGATATCATCATCATCATCATCATCATCATCATCATCATTATCATCATCATGATATCACCATCATCACCATTTCATCATGCTATCATTATCATCATCTCATCATGATATGATCATATTATCATCATAATCATCATCATCATCATCATCATCTCATCATGATATCATCATCATTTTAATATGATATCATCATCATCTCATCATGATATCATCATCATCACCATCTCATTATGCAATCATTATCATCATCTCATCATGTTATCATCGTCATGATATCATCATCATCATCAGCTTATCATGATATCATCATCATGATATCATTATCATCACCTCATCATGATATCATCATCATGATATCATCATCATCATCATCATCTCATCATGATATCATTATCATCATCTCATCATGATATCATCGTCATGATATCATCATCATCATCATCTCATCATGATATCATCATCGTGATATCATCATCATCATCATCTCATCATGATATAATCATCATGATATCATCATCAGCATCATCATCATCCCATCATGATATCATCATGATATCATCATCATCTCATCATGATATCATCATCATTATATCATCATCATCATCATCATCTCATCATGATATCATCATCATCACCATCATCATCTCATCATGATATCATCATCATCATCATCATCATCATCATCATCATCTCATCATGATATCATCATCATCATCATCATCATCTCATCATGATATTATCATCATGAGATCATCATCATCATCATCATCATCATCATCATCATCATCATCTCATGGTGATATCATCATCATCATCTCATCATGATATCATCAACATGAAATCATCATCATCTCATGATATCATCATCATGATATCATCATCATGATATCATCATAATGAAATCATCATCATCTCATTATGGTATCATCATCATTATATCATCATCATCTCATCATGATATCATCATCATGATATCATCATCATGATATCATCATCATCATCTCATCATGATATCATCATCATCATCATTTCATCATGATATCATCATCATCATCATCATCTCATCATGATATCATCATCTCATCATGATATCATAATCATCATCATTACTGTCTCATCATGATATTATCATCATCATCTCATCATGATATCATCATCATCATCTCATCATGATATCATCATCATCATCATCATCTCATCATTATATCATCATCATGACATCATCTCATCATTATATCATCATCCTCTCATCATGATATCATCATCATGATATCATCATCATCATCTCATGGTGATATAATCATCATCATCATCTCATCATGATATCATCATCTCATCATGATATCATCATCATGATATCATCATCATGATATCATCATCATCATCATCTCATCATGATATCACCATCATGATATCATCATTATCATCTCATGATGATATCATCATCATCATCATCTCATCATGATATCATCATCATCATCATCATCTCATCATGATATCATCATCATGATATCATCATCATCATCTCATGGTGATATCATCTTCTTCATCCTCTCATCATGATATCATCATAATCATCATCATCTCATCATGATATCATCATCATGATATCATCATCATCATCTCATCATGATATCATCATCATGATATCATCATCATCATCTCATCATGATATCATCATCATCATCATCTCATCATGATATCATCATCATGATATCATCATCATCATCTCATCATGATATAATCATCATGATATCATCATCATCATCATCTCATCATAATATCATCATGATATCATTATTTCATCATGATATCATCATCTCATCATGATATCATCACCATGATATCATCATCTCATCATGATATCATCATCATGATATCATCATGATATCATCATCATCATCATCATCTCATTATGATATCATCATCATGATATCATCATCATCTCATCATGATATCATCATCATCATCATCATCATCATCATCATCATCATTATCATCATCATGATATCATCATCATCACCATTTCATCATGCTATCATTATCATCATCTCATCATGATATGATCATATTATCATCATAATCATCATCATCATCATCATCATCTCATCATGATATCATCATCATTTTAATATGATATCATCATCATCTCATCATGATATCATCATCATCACCATCTCATTATGCAATCATTATCATCATCTCATCATGTTATCATCGTCATGATATCATCATCATCATCAGCTTATCATGATATCATCATCATGATATCATCATCATCACCTCATCATGATATCATCATCATGATATTATCATCATCATCTCATCATGATATCATCATCATCATCATCATCATCATCTCATCATGATATCATCATCATCATATCATCATCATGATATCATCATCATCATCATCTCATCATGATATCATTATCATCATCTCATCATGATATCATCGTCATGATATCATCATCATCATCATCTCATCATGATATTATCATCGTGATATCATCATCTCATCATGATATCATCGTCATGATATCATCATCATCATCATCTCATCATGATATCATCATCATTATATCATCATCATCATCATCATCATCATCATCATCATCATCATCATCATCATTATCATCATCATCTCATCATGATATCATCATCATCACCATCATCATCTCATTATGATATCATTATCATCATCATCATCTCCTCATGATATCATCATCATTATCATCATCTCATCATGATATCATCATCATGATATCATCATCATCATCTCATCATGATATCATCATCATAATCATCATCTCATCATGATATCATCATCATGATATCATCATCATCATCTCATCATGATATCATCATAATCATCATCATCTCATTATGATATCATCATCAACATCATCATCATCATCATCATCTCATCATTATATCATCATCATCATCTCATCATGATATCATTATCATCATCTCATCATGATATCATCGTCATGATATCATCATCATCTCATCATTATATCATCATCGTGATATCATCATCATCATCATCATCTCATCATGATATAATCATCATGATATCATCATCATCATCATCATCATCATCATCATCATCATCATCCCATCATGATATCATCATGATATCATCATCATCATCTCATCATGATATCATCATCATCACCATCATCATCATCTCATCATGATTTCATCATCATTATATCATCATCATCATCATCATCTCATCATTATATCATGATCATCATCATCATCATCATCTCATCATGATATCATTATCATCATCTCATCATGATATCATCACCATGATATCATCATCAGCATCATCTCATCATGATAACATCATCGTGATATCATCATCATCATCATCTCATCATGATATAATCATCATGATATCATCATCATCCCATCATGATATCATCATGATATCATCATCATCATCTCATCATGATATCATCATCATTATATCATCATCATCATCATCATCATCATCATCATCATCATGATATCATCATCATCACCATCATCATCTCATCATGATATCATCACCATCATCTCATCATGATATCATCATCATGATATCATCATCATCATCATCATCATCTCATCATGATATCATCATCATCATCTCATCATGATATCATCATCATCATCATCATCATCTCATCATGATATCATCATCATGATATCATCATCATCATCATCATCATCATCATCTCATCATGATATCATCATCATCATCTCATCATGATATCATCATCATCATCATCATCATCTCATCATGATATCACCATCATCATCTCATCATGATATCATCATCATGATATCATCATCATCATCTCATTATGATATCATCACCATGATATCATCATCAGCATCATCTCATCATGATATCATCATCGTGATATCATCATCATCATCATCTCATCATGATATAATCATCATGATATCATCATCATCCCATCATGATATCATCATGATATCATCATCATCATATCATCATGATATCATCATCATTATATCATCATCATCATCATCATCATCATCATCATCATCATGATATCATCATCATCACCATCATCATCTCATCATGATATCATCACCATCATCTCATCATGATATCATCATCATGATATCATCATCATCATCATCATCATCTCATCATGATATCATCATCATCATCTCATCATGATATCATCATCATCATCAACATCTCATCATGATATCACCATCATCATCTCATCATGATATCATCATCATGATATCATCATCATCATCTCATTATGATATCATCACCATGATATCATCATCAGCATCATCTCATCATGATATCATCATCGTGATATCATCATCATCATCATCTCATCATGATATAATCATCATGATATCATCATCATCCCATCATGATATCATCATGATATCATCATCATCATCTCATCATGATATCATCATCATTATATCATCATCATCATCATCATCATCATCATCATCATCATCATGATATCATCATCATCACCATCATCATCTCATCATGATATCATCACCATCATCTCATCATGATATCATCATCATGATATCATCATCATCATCATCATCATCTCATCATGATATCATCATCATCATCTCATCATGATATCATCATCATCATCATCATCATCTCATCATGATATCACCATCATCATCTCATCATGATATCATCATCATGATATCATCATCATCATCATCTCATTATGATATCATCATCATGATATCATCATCATCATCATCTCATCATGATATTATAATCATCATCATCATCATCATCTCATCATGATATCATCATCATGATATCATCATCATCATCATAATCATCATGATATCATCATCATGATATCATCATCATGATATCATCATCATCATCATCATGATATCAACATCATTCTCTCATCACAATATCATTATCATCATCATCTCATCATGATATCATCATCATCATCATCATAATGATATCATCATCATCATCATCTCATCATGATATCATCATCATCATGATCTCATTATCATCATCATCATCATCATCTCATCATGATATCATCATCATGATATCATCATCATCATCATCATCTCATCATGATATCATTATCATCATCTCATCATGATATCATCATCATGATATCATCATCATCATCATCTCATCATGATATCATCATCATGATATCATCATCATCATCTCATCATGATATCATCATCATGAAATCATCATCATCTCATTATGATATCATCATCATGATATCATCATCATCTCATCATATCATCATCATGATATCATCATCATGATATCATCATAATGAAATCATCATCTTCTCATTATGGTATCATCATCATGATATCATCATCATCTCATCATGATATCATCATCATGATATCATCATCATGATATCATCATCATGATATCATCATCATCACCATCATCATCTCATTATGATATCATTATCATCATCATCATCTTCTCATGATATCATCATCATGATATCATCATCATGATATCATCATCATCACCATCATCATCTCATTATGATATCATCATCATAATCATCATCTCATCATGATATCATCATCATGATATCATCATCATCATCTCATCATGATATCATCATAATCATCATCATCTCATTATGATATCATCATCAACATCATCATCATCATCATCATCTCATCATTATATCATCATCATCATCTCATCATGATATCATTATCATCATCTCATCATGATATCATCGTCATGATATCATCATCATCTCATCATTATATCATCATCGTGATATCATCATCATCATCATCATCTCATCATGATATAATCATCATGATATCATCATCATCATCATCATCATCATCCCATCATGATATCATCATGATATCATCATCATCATCTCATCATGATATCATCATCATCACCATCATCATCATCTCATCATGATTTCATCATCATTATATCATCATCATCATCATCATCATCATCATCATCTCATCATTATATCATGATCATCATCATCATCATCATCATCATCTCATCATGATATCGTTATCATCATCTCATCATGATATCATCACCATGATATCATCATCAGCATCATCTCATCATGATATCATCATCGTGATATCATCATCATCATCATCTCATCATGATATAATCATCATGATATCATCATCATCCCATCATGATATCATCATGATATCATCATCATCATCTCATCATGATATCATCATCATTATATCATCATCATCATCATCATCATCATCATCATCATCATCATCATGATATCATCATCATCACCATCATCATCTCATCATGATATCATCACCATCATCTCATCATGATATCATCATCATGATATCATCATCATCACCATCATCATCTCATTATGATATCATTATCATCATCATCATCTCCTCATGATATCATCATCATAATCATCATCTCATCATGATATCATCATCATGATATCATCATCATCATCATCTCATCATGATATCATCATCATCATGATCTCATTATCATCATCATCATCATCATCATCATCTCATCATGATATCATCATCATGATATCATCATCATCATCATCATCATCTCATCATGATATCATTATCATCATCTCATCATGATATCATCATCATGATATCATCATCATCATCATCTCATCATGATATCATCATCATGATATCATCATCATCATCTCATCATGATATCATCATCATGAAATCATCATCATCTCATTATGATATCATCATCATGATATCATCATCATCTCATCATATCATCATCATGATATCATCATCATGATATCATCATCATGATATCATCATAATGAAATCATCATCATCTCATTATGGTATCATCATCATGATATCATCATCATCTCATCATGATATCATCATCATGATATCATCATCATGATATCATCATCATGATATCATCATCATGATATCATCATCATCACCATCATCATCTCATTATGATATCATTATCATCATCATCATCTTCTCATGATATCATCATCATAATCATCATCTCATCATGATATCATCATCATGATATCATCATCATCATCTCATCATGATATCATCATCATAATCATCATCTCATCATGATATCATCATCATGATATCATCATCATCATCTCATCATGATATCATCATAATCATCATCATCTCATTATGATATCATCATCAACATCATCATCATCATCATCATCTCATCATTATATCATCATCATCATCTCATCATGATATCATTATCATCATCTCATCATGATATCATCGTCATGATATCATCATCATCTCATCATTATATCATCATCGTGATATCATCATCATCATCATCATCTCATCATGATATAATCATCATGATATCATCATCATCATCATCATCATCATCATCATCCCATCATGATATCATCATGATATCATCATCATCATCTCATCATGATATCATCATCATCACCATCATCATCATCTCATCATGATTTCATCATCATTATATCATCATCATCATCATCATCATCATCATCATCATCATCTCATCATTATATCATGATCATCATCATCATCATCATCATCATCTCATCATGATATCATTATCATCATCTCATCATGATATCATCACCATGATATCATCATCAGCATCATCTCATCATGATATCATCATCGTGATATCATCATCATCATCATCTCATCATGATATAATCATCATGATATCATCATCATCCCATCATGATATCATCATGATATCAGCATCATCATCTCATCATGATATCATCATCATTATATCATCATCATCATCATCATCATCATCATGATATCATCATCATCACCATCATCATCTCATCATGATATCATCACCATCATCTCATCATGATATCATCATCATGATATCATCATCATCACCATCATCATCTCATTATGATATCATTATCATCATCATCATCTCCTCATGATATCATCATCATAATCATCATCTCATCATGATATCATCATCATGATATCATCATCATCATCTCATCATGATATCATCATCATAATCATCATCTCATCATGATATCATCATCATCATCTCATCATGATATCATCATAATCATCATCATCTCATTATGATATCATCATCAACATCATCATCATCATCATCATCTCATCATTATATCTTCATCATCATCTCATCATGATATCATTATCATCATGATATCATTATCATCATCATCATCATCATCTCATCATGATATCATCATCATGATATCATCATCATCATCATCATCTCATCATGATATCATTATCATCATCTCATCATGATATCATCGTCATGATATCATCATCATCATCATCTCATCATGATATCATCATCGTGATATCATCATCATCATCTCATCATGATATAATCATCATGATATCATCATCAGCATCATCATCATCCCATCATGATATCATCATGATATCATCATCATCTCATCATGATATCATCATCATTATATCATCATCATCATCATCATCTCATCATGATATCATCATCATCACCATCATCATCTCATCATGATATCATCATCATCATCATCATCATCATCATCATCATCTCATCATGATATCATCATCATCATCATCATCTCATCATGATATTATCATCATGAGATCATCATCATCATCATCATCATCTCATGGTGATATCATCATCATCATCTCATCATGATATCATCAACATGAAATCATCATCATCTCATCATATCATCATCATGATATCATCATAATGAAATCATCATCATCTCATTATGGTATCATCATCATGATATCATCATCATCTCATCATGATATCATCATCATGATATCATCATCATGATATCATCATCATCATCTCATCATGATATCATCATCATCATTTCATCATGATATCATCATCATCATCTCATCATGATATCATCATCTCATCATGATATCATAATCATCATCATTACTGTCTCATCATGATATTATCATCATCATCTCATCATGATATCATCATCATCTCATCATGATATCATCATCATCATCATCATCATCATCTCATCATTATATCATCATCATGATATCATCATCATCATCATCTCATCATGATATCATCATCATGATATCATCTTCATCATCTCATGGTGATATAATCATCATCATCATCTCATCATGATATCATCATCTCATCATGATATCATCATCATGATATCATCATAATGATATCATCATCATCATCTCATCATGATATCACCATCATGATATCATCATTATCATCTCATGATGATATCATCATCATCATCATCATCTCATCATGATATCATCATCATCATCATCTCATCATGATATCATCATCATGATATCATCATCATCATCTCATGGTGATATCATCTTCTTCATCCTCTCATCATGATATCATCATAATCATCATCATCTCATCATGATATCATCATCATGATATCATCATCATCATCTCATCATGATATCATCATCATGATATCATCATCATCATCTCATCATGATATCATCATCATCATCTCATCATGATACCATCATCATGATATCATCATCATCATCTCATCATGATATAATCATCATGATATCATCATCATCATCATCTTATCATAATATCATCATGATATCATCATTTCATCATGATATCATCATCTCATCATGATATCATCACCATGATATCATCATCTCATCATGATATCATCATCATGATATCATCATGATATCATCATCATCATCATCATCATCTCATTATGATATCATCATCATGATATCATCATCATCTCATCATGATATCATCATCATCATCATCATTATCATCATCATGATATCATCATCATCACCATTTCATCATGCTATCATTATCATCATCTCATCATGATATGATCATATTATCATCATTATATCATCATCATCATCATCATCATCATCATCATCATCATCATGATATCATCATCATCACCATCATCATCTCATCATGATATCATCACCATCATATCATCATGATATCATCATCATGATATCATCATCATCATCATCATCATCATCTCATCATGATATCATAACCATCATCTCATCATGATATCATCATCATCATCATCATCTCATCATGATATCACCATCATCATCTCATCATGATATCATCATCATGATATCATCATCATCATCATCTCATCATGATATCATCATCATGAAATCATCATCATCTCATTATGATATCATCATCATGATATCATCATCATCTCATCATATCATCATCATGATATCATCATCATGATATCATCATAATGAAATCTTCATCATCTCATTATGGTATCATCATCATGATATCATCATCATCTCATCATGATATCATCATCATGATATCATCATCATGATATCATCATCATGATATCATCATCATGATATCATCATCATTATATCATCATCATCATCTCATCATGATATCATCATCATAATTTCATCATGATATCATCATCATCATCATCATCATGATATCATCATCATCTCATCATGATATCATCATCATCATCATTACTGTCTCATCATGATATTATCATCATCATCATCATCATCATCATCATCATCATCATCATCATGATATCATCATCATCACCATCACCATCATCATCTCATCATGATATCATCACCATCATCTCATCATGATATCATCATCATGATATCATCATCATCATCATCATCATCTCATCATGATATTACCATCATCATCTCATCATGATATCATCATCATGATATCATCATCATCATCTCATTATGATATCATCATCATGATATCATCATCATCATCATCTCATCATGATATTATAATCATCATCATCATCATCATCTCATCATGATATCATCATCATCATCATTACTGTCTCATCATGATATTATCATCATCATCATCATCATCATCATCATCATCATCATCATCATCATGATATCATCATCATCACCATCACCATCATCATCTCATCATGATATCATCACCATCATCTCATCATGATATCATCATCATGATATCATCATCATCATCATCATCATCTCATCATGATATTACCATCATCATCTCATCATGATATCATCATCATGATATCATCATCATCATCTCATTATGATATCATCATCATGATATCATCATCATCATCATCTCATCATGATATTATAATCATCATCATCATCATCATCTCATCATGATATCATCATCATCATGATATCATCATCATCATCATCATGATATCATCATCATGATATCATCATCATGATATCATCATCATCATCATCATCATGATATCAACATCATCATCTCATCATGATATCATTATCATCATCATCTCATCATGATATCATCATCATCATCATCATCATGATATCATCATCATCATCATCTCATCATGATATCATCATCATCATGATATCATTATCATCATCATCATCATCTCATCATGATATCATCATCATGATATCATCATCATCATCATCATCTCATCATGATATCATTATCATCATCTCATCATGATATCATCGTCATGATATCATCATCATCATCATCTCATCATGATATCATCATCGTGATATCATCATCATCATCTCATCATGATATAATCATCATGATATCATCATCAGCATCATCATCATCCCATCATGATATCATCATGATATCATCATCATCTCATCATGATATCATCATCATTATATCATCATCATCATCATCATCTCATCATGATATCATCATCATCACCATCATCATCTCATCATGATATCATCATCATCATCATCATCATCATCATCATCATCATCATCATCATCATCTCATCATGATATCATCATCATCATCATCATCATCTCATCATGATATTATCATCATGAGATCATCATCATCATCATCATCATCATCTCATGGTGATATCATCATCATCATCTCATCATGATATCATCAACATGAAATCATCAACATCTCATCATATCATCATCATGATATCATCATCATGATATCATCATAATGAAATCATCATCATCTCATTATGGTATCATCATCATGATATCATCATCATCTCATCATGATATCATCATCATGATATCATCATCATGATATCATCATCATCATCTCATCATGATATCATCATCATCATCATTTCATCATGATATCATCATCATCATCATCATCTCATCATGATATCATCATCTCATCATGATATCATAATCATCATCATTACTGTCTCATCATGATATTATCATCATCATCTCATCATGATATCATCATCATCTCATCATGATATCATCATCATCATCATCATCATCTCATCATTATATCATCATCATGATATCATCATCATCATCCTCTCATCATGATATCATCATCATGATATCATCATCATCTCATGGTGATATAATCATCATCATCATCTCATCATGATATCATCATCTCATCATGATATCATCATCATGATATCATCATCATGATATCATCATCATCATCTCATCATGATATCACCATCATGATATCATCATTATCTTCTCATGATGATATCATCATCATCATCATCATCATCATCTCATCATGATATCATCATCATCATCATCTCATCATGATATCATCATCATGATATCATCATCATCATCTCATGGTGATATCATCTTCTTCATCCTCTCATCATGATATCATCATAATCATCATCATCTCATCATGATATCATCATCATGATATCATCATCATCATCTCATCATGATATCATCATCATGATATCATCATCATCATCTCATCATGATATCATCATCATCATCTCATCATGATATCATCATCATGATATCATCATCATCATCTCATCATGATATAATCATCATGATATCATCATCATCATCATCTCATCATAATATCATCATGATATCATCATTTCATCATGATATCATCATCTCATCATGATATCATCACCATGATATCATCATCTCATCATGATATCATCATCATGATATCATCATCATGATATCATCATGATATCATCATCATCATCATCATCATCTCATTATGATATCATCATCATGATATCATCATCATCTCATCATGATATCATCATCATCATCATCATCATCATCATCATCATCATCATCATCATCATCATCATTATCATCATCATGATATCACCATCATCACCATTTCATCATGCTATCATTATCATAATCTCATCATGATATGATCATATTATCATCATAATCATCATCATCATCATCATCTCATCATGATATCATCATCATTTTAATATGATATCATCATCATCTCATCATGATATCATCATCATCACCATCTCATTATGCAATCATTATCATCATCTCATCATGTTATCATCGTCATGATATCATCATCATCATCAGCTTATCATGATATCATCATCATGATATCATTATCATCACCTCATCATGATATCATCATCATGATATCATCATCATCATCATCATCATCTCATCATGATATCATTATCATCATCTCATCATGATATCATCGTCATGATATCATCATCATCATCATCTCATCATGATATCATCATCGTGATATCATCATCATCATCTCATCATGATATAATCATCATGATATCATCATCAGCACCATCATCATCTCATCATGATATCATCATCATCATCATCATCATCATCATCATCATCATCATCATCATCATCTCATCATGATATCATCATCATCATCATCATCATCTCATCATGATATTATCATCATGAGATCATCATCATCATCATCATCATCATCTCATGATGATATCATCATCATCATCTCATCATGATATCATCAACATGAAATCATCATCATCTCATCATATCATCATCATGATATCATCATCATGATATCATCATAATGAAATCATCATCATCTCATTATGGTATCATCATCATGATATCATCATCATCTCATCATGATATCATCATCATGATATCATCATCATGATATCATCATCATCATCTCATCATGATATCATCATCATCATCATTTCATCATGATATCATCATCATCATCATCATCTCATCATGATATCATCATCTCATCATGATATCATAATCATCATCATTACTGTCTCATCATGATATTATCATCATCATCTCATCATGATATCATCATCATCTCATCATGATATCATCATCATCATCATCATCATCTCATCATTATATCATCATCATGATATCATCATCATCATCCTCTCATCATGATATCATCATCATGATATCATCATCATCTCATGGTGATATAATCATCATCATCATCTCATCATGATATCATCATCTCATCATGATATCATCATCATGATATCATCATCATGATATCATCATCATCATCTCATCATGATATCACCATCATGATATCATCATTATCTTCTCATGATGATATCATCATCATCATCATCATCATCATCTCATCATGATATCATCATCATCATCATCTCATCATGATATCATCATCATGATATCATCATCATCATCTCATGGTGATATCATCTTCTTCATCCTCTCATCATGATATCATCATAATCATCATCATCTCATCATGATATCATCATCATTATGCTGTTCTCCTTATAGTTATTTGTACATTACATTATTAATCTTTATTTCTACATGTTTGTTTCCGTGCATTTCTTTCACTGCTGCCATCTGCTGGCCAGAATTTGCATGCCACACGTCCCTGTTCTTGTTAGTAAAGTTTTTTCTATTCGGAGGCGTGGTCTCTTGCTGGGCAGGTCTCTTCACTGGGAGCAGCCATTTTCTTTTTCTCCTCATGGTTGTGTGACTAGACACTCCACATTTTTGGGCTCGAGTGAAGGCATCAGTTTTTGACCATGCGGAAGTCAGCAGAAGCATGCAGAAGTCAGCAGAAGTAAGCAGAAGTCAGCAGTAGTTAGCAGCAGCTCAGCTGCAGCTCTGCAGCCACAGCAGCTAGCCTCAGGACACATTCTAACAAGTCAGCATTGTTACCACTACTACAGAACAGTATTGTATCACCGTTTGTTGTCTTATCTGGATTGAATAAACCCACGCTGATTTCATCTTCATGTCTGAGTCTGGATCCATCTAACCTGAACATCTGCCGGTCCTGTCTGCCCCACTGCTTGGATACGAAGGTAAGAAGTCACACAGCTATTATCAGTTATACCTTCATTCGCCTTCATGTGGGAACAGAACAGTCAAAAACTGCCTTAATGCCCACACCCCAGTCACAGATTCCCTCAGAGTTACCACACTAAGGAATCGCCCTGCAACAGGCCTATCTGCAGCGAATCTGCCCAGCTACAGTGCATGTTCCACAAGTCTCAGGGCAAGCCCCGCATGCCCACAGTATCTTTACTGTTGCCTGAAAGCCCTCCACAACTCATCAAGCCGTTTTATATAACCCATATCAACCTTTGCTCGCATAGCAGAACTGTTAACGCACACGGGGTCCCTCTCTAACCTAAAACCCCGCAAATCACTTAAAACACCTGAGGAACCTTGCCAGAGTGCCCCAGCGCAGCCACACTGCAATTTTCAGCCCCCAATTCAAAAGTTTATTTTCTTAAAGAGACAGCGCACCTTAAATCAAAATGGACAAAAAGGACCTTGCACAGTTCCCCAGTGATGAAACAGAGCTAATGCAGCCCGATACTGATCACCAAGAAGTACAGGAAGCAGAACCCACACTTCCAGCAGACCAAGTCGTGCGACCAAGACGCTCCCTCAAACCGACAATAAAGGTCAGGGAAAACTATCAAACCACAAAAGATGAGCTATGCGATAACCTGGAAGAACTATGGGAGCGAGTTTCCTCCCTCATGTCAGGACTCAAATCCTCCGGTGATACCTCATGCTTACAAGTTGGCATCAGGCGGCTGAACACAGCTCATGAAGGATACAAGAGACTGTTCACAAGGTATATAACCTTTCTAAAAAACGTTAATAATGATGAAGCCCTTTCAGAATTGAGCAAGGCAGAATCTATAGACATTCAAAGAGACACCATGGTGCTGCTTGCTAAAGATAAAGCGGAACTCCGCATCTCCCATTTGCAAGAAACTAGATCACACAGATCAAATTCATCCAAACATTCCTCTCGGTCATACAGATCATCGTGCTCAAGAAGCTCAACCCTAAGCGACAGACTACTAGAGGCCCGCATAAATGCAGAGCAATCCAAAGTCAGACGTTCCTTCACTGAAAAAGAAGCTCTGGCAAGAGCAGAGGCCAAGAGGGCAGAAGCAGAGGCCAAGAGGGCAGACGCAGAAGCAGAGGCTCGAATAAAGATTCTTGAATCAGAGATGGAAGAGGAAGTTGCATTAGCTAAAGTAAGACTACTTGAGCAAGCATTAAGCCATGGTCTTGATCCAGTCTGCTCGCTACCACAGGAGGTAGAAGATTCAGCTGACCGCACCAGCGACTATGTACTGAAACAATTATCTGCATCACCCCCAGTATGCAGTACCGTCCAAGCCGACAACGCCGACACCTCAAAGTCATCTCCACCTACAGTGCCAGTGTCACTTACAGCACCCGAGAAATCTGATGATGTTCACCCAGATGTGCCCTCTCAAGGACAGTTATTACAAAACTACAAAAAGGGCCATCAGGCGTTTCCTGGCCTACCTCCACAGCTCAAGCAGCAGTCCTCACGATCTACAGAGACTAGATCACAGCTCAACCCTGCAGCAGCATCATTCTACCTGGATGCATCTCACCCTTTCACGCCGCAAAGCCTACACGCCCCGGCGGCACCACAGGTTGTCGTGACAACAAGCAGTGAGAAATCAGATATGTCTGAGTTGGCCAGGATTATGGCGAGCAGAGAGCTAATTAACACAAGTCTCTCAAAATTTGATGACCGTGCAGAGAGCTACAGAGCTTGGAAGGCAACTTTCAAGGCCACCATTGCCAACCTCAAACTAGACGCAGAGAAGGAGCTCAACCTCATGATCTCATGGCTGGGTCCAAGCTCCACAAATCGCATCAAGAGCCTCAGAACTGTCTATGTGGGACAAGCAGAAGCAGGTCTCGCTGCCGCCTGGCAGAGACTCGAACGTACCTTTGGCAGTGCAGAAGCTATAGAGAAGGCCCTATTTAAGAGATTGCAGAACATTCCAAAGATCAATCTTAAGGACGTCCATAAGCTTCAGGATTTGAGTGACCTGCTCATGGAACTAGAGCTTGCCAAAAGAGACCCTCGTCTCATCGGGCTATGCTACCTGGATACAGCCCATGGAGTGAACCCAATTGTCGTGAAACTACCATACAGTCTGCAAGAAAAGTGGGCGGCATCAGTCTCAAGGTACAAAAGGGTGCATGACATCACCTTTCCCCCATTTATTCATTTCTGCAGATTCATTGAAGAACAGTCCCAGATGAGGAATGACCCCAGCCTCGATTTCCTGGAGTTCAACACTACAGCTCCAGCGACACCATCACCAAGGTATGAGAGTGCCATGCATAAACACAGAGACTTTAAGAGCAGCGTGAGTGTTAGAAAGACTAACCTACCATCTTCTGCAGCACCCATGGGTAAACAGCACAATACCTCATCAGGAGACAAGTCCTTCAATCGTGAATGTCCCATTCATAAAAAAACACACTCACTGAACAAATGCAGAGGGTTTAGATCCAAACCCATACAAGAGCGCAAGAAGTTCCTCAGCGAGCTTGGGGTGTGTTTCAGATGCTGCGCTTCATTGGAGCACATGGCTAAGGACTGTAAATCCATCATCAAGTGTGAGGAGTGTCATAGTGAAAGACATGCCTCGGCTATGCACCCAGTTCCACTGCACAGAGACTCACCAGCTGCCGTCGCCACCAGTCCCGCTCCAAGTCATGGCGGGGAGCCCCAGAACCACGCTAACGCAGCCGCCGCTGTTTCCTGCTCATGTTTGGAAGTATGTGGCGAGGGCCAGGGTGAAAAATGTTGTGCCCGAATATGCCTAATCAAGGTCTATCCAGAGGGACTACCAGAAAAGGCAGTAAAAATGTATGCCATCATCGATGACCAAAGCAACCGGTCCCTAGCAGGACCTAAATTCTTTGAAACCTTCGGGATAAAGGGACCATCAGAACCCTACATCTTAAACACCTGCTCAGGCCGCATTGAGACTAGCGGCAGGAGGGCGCAAGGATTCATTGCTTCCCCCATCAGTGGGAATACCGAAATACCCCTACCAACACTGATTGAATGCGATCAAATACCCAACCATAGGGATGAGATTCCTACCCCAGAAGCTGCGTTTCACCAACCGCACCTAAGGCACCTAGCCAACGTTATCCCACCTATGGACAACAATGCTGAGATTCTACTCCTGCTTGGCAGAGACAATCTAAGGGTGCACAAGGTGCGCCAACAGTGTAATGGTCCCGACTACGCACCATATGCCCAGAGGCTGGACCTGGGATGGGTAGTCATAGGAAACGTATGCCTGGATCAACCAGAAATCGACTCCTTCAAAACGTACGTGCGTGGAGACGGACGCACAACTTGCATTAAGCCGTGTCCTCATCACTATGAAGTGAAAGAGAAGTCTCCAGACCTCGTACAACCACCTGACATAATTTCTCCCCTCTTTGCTGACGACTTGGGGAGATCAGTCTTTCGCACAACCAAGGATGATGATAAGGTAGCCTTATCAATAGAAGACAGAGAGTTCATTAAGATAATGGACAGTGAGTTCTTTAAAGATGAAACCAATCACTGGGTTTCTCCATTACCCTTCCGAACCACCAGGGTAAGGCTCCCGGACAATCGGGAGCAAGCGCGATCCAGATTTAACTCTCTTCAGCGTACCATGAACAGCAAGCCTGAGATGAGAGAACACATCGTCGCCTTTATGGACAAAATATTCCGTAACAACCACGCAGAACCAGCTCCACCCCTAAGAAAGAGCGAAGAGTGCTGGTACCTGCCTTCATTCGGAGTGTATCATCCACGGAAACCTAATCAAATTAGGGTCGTTTTCGATTCGAGCGCCAAACATCAAGGCGTATCCCTTAATGATGTCCTCCTCACAGGTCCTAATCTGACAAATAACCTAGTGGGAGTGCTGATGAGGTTCAGGAAGGAGCTTGTCGCCATCACCGCTGACATCGAACAGATGTTCCATTGTTTCGTAGTCAGGGAGGACCACCGGGATTTCCTCAGGTTCCTGTGGCACAAAAACAACGACACTAACGCAGAAGTGGTGGAGTACCGAATGAGGGTACACGTATTTGGAAATAGCCCTTCACCTGCCGTAGCAACGTACGGCCTTCGGAGAACTGCGTTAGAGGGAGAATCAAAGTACGGTACAGACGCCAGAGACTTTGTAGAGAAAGACTTTTACGTAGACGATGGACTCAAATCACTACCAACTGAGGAAGCGGCTATCGATCTGCTCAAAAGAACTCAAAGCATGCTGTACCAAGCTAAACTTAGACTACACAAAATTGCTTCAAACAGCCTGGCCGTAATGCAGGCCTTTGAGTCGGGTGATCATGCACCCGGATTCAAGGACATTAACCTGGGACTGGACAGTCCACCCGTTCAAAGGAGCTTGGGCCTCAGATGGGATCTCTCAGCCGACTCCTTTGGGTTTCAAATAAGCTGCGCAGACAAGCCGTTCACGAAACGTGGCGTCCTATCAGTGGTAAACAGCCTATTCGATCCGCTGGGATTTGTAGCACCCATCACTATACAGGGCAAATCCCTACTGAGACAGCTTTCAGAAACCATCAAGGATTGGGATACCCCTCTTCCTTCTGACAAAGAGCAAAAATGGGAAGCCTGGAAACAATCTTTGTGCGCCTTGGACCAGATCCGCATCCCAAGATGCTATGTTAAAACCTCACTTGCCTCCAGCGTAAAGAAGGAACTCCACGTGTTCTCGGACGCCTCCACGGAGGCCATAGCAGCGGTTGCCTATCTGAAGGTGACAGACGCCAACATTCAGAGTCACATCGGGTTCGTCTTTGGTAAGGCTAAGTTAGCCCCCAAGCCTGATCATACTATTCCCAGACTCGAACTCTGTGGGACCGTGTTAGCGGTGGAAATCGCAGACTTCATTCAACAAGAATTGGATGTCGACGTAGACGAAGTCCAGTATTATACGGACAGTAAGGTAGTTCTAGGTTACATCTACAATCAGAAAAAACGATTTTATGTGTACGTCAGTAACCGCATTGAGAGAATCAGGAGGTCATCCAAACCCGAACAATGGCACTATGTACCATCCGAACTTAATCCAGCAGATCACGCCACCAGGCCTACGTCTGTGGGTTCCTTTGCTAAATCTACTTGGCTTACAGGCCCAGAGTTTCTGCTAGGACGGGCAGACAAATGTGAACAGGAAGTTTACAGCATCCAGGATCCGGATAATGATCCAGAAATCCGCGCCGAAGTTAGCGCATTAGTCACTGAAACAAAGCAGACCTCCAGGCTCGACTGTCATCGTTTTGAACATTTCTCCAGTTGGATGAGACTTGTCAGAACCATTGCAAGGTTAGTGCACATCGCCAGATGTTATCACAACACTCAAGAAGATAAAGATTGTCACGGTTGGCACATCTGTCATAAACCATTCTCTGCTGAGGACATTTCTCATAGCGAGTCTCTCATAATACGTCATGTCCAGCAGCAGGAATTTAACGTAGAATGGAAGTGCTTGAACAACAGACAGCAGATTCCTATAAAAAGACCTCTTGCTAACTTAAATCCAATTATGGACACTTTTGGCC
Organism: Pelodytes ibericus; assembly: GCA_036172795.1. Taxonomy (NCBI): domain Eukaryota; kingdom Metazoa; phylum Chordata; class Amphibia; order Anura; family Pelodytidae; genus Pelodytes; species Pelodytes ibericus. The sequence continues at coordinate 167,112 of JAYKOZ010000024.1, forward strand.
TGCTCAGAGTTGGTGGTCGTTTGAATCAAGCCCACATAGGAGTTGTGGAGCAAAATCCTGTCATTATTCCCAGCAAACATCATATCACCACGTTGCTGATCCGACATTACCACAAAAAGGACTGAACTCGAACTTCACAGTTTTACCCGCTATGGGTCAGCCAACCCACTATGTCATGTTTATTGCATTTCACACGTTCTTTGTTACAGGTTGTATTATATTTTTATGGACATTCGTCATAGTGAAATCTCCTTACGTAAATTTCAGACGGGGAGTATGCTGTTCTCCTTATAGTTATTTGTACATTACATTATTAATCTTTATTTCTACATGTTTGTTTCCGTGCATTTCTTTCACTGCTGCCATCTGCTGGCCAGAATTTGCATGCCACACGTCCCTGTTCTTGTTAGTAAAGTTTTTTCTATTCGGAGGCGTGGTCTCTTGCTGGGCAGGTCTCTTCACTGGGAGCAGCCATTTTCTTTTTCTCCTCATGGTTGTGTGACTAGACACTCCACATTTTTGGGCTCGAGTGAAGGCATCAGTTTTTGACCATGCGGAAGTCAGCAGAAGCATGCAGAAGTCAGCAGAAGTAAGCAGAAGTCAGCAGTAGTTAGCAGCAGCTCAGCTGCAGCTCTGCAGCCACAGCAGCTAGCCTCAGGACACATTCTAACAAGTCAGCATTGTTACCACTACTACAGAACAGTATTGTATCACCGTTTGTTGTCTTATCTGGATTGAATAAACCCACGCTGATTTCATCTTCATGTCTGAGTCTGGATCCATCTAACCTGAACATCTGCCGGTCCTGTCTGCCCCACTGCTTGGATACGAAGGTAAGAAGTCACACAGCTATTATCAGTTATACCTTCATTCGCCTTCATGTGGGAACAGAACAATCATGATATCATCATCATCATCTCATCATGATATCATCATCATGATATCATCATCATCATCTCATCATGATATCATCATCATCATCTCATCATGATATCATCATCATGATATCATCATCATCATCTCATCATGATATAATCATCATGATATCATCATCATCATCATCTCATCATAATATCATCATGATATCATCATTTCATCATGATATCATCATCTCATCATGATATCATCACCATGATATCATCATCTCATCATGATATCATCATCATGATATCATCATCATGATATCATCATGATATCATCATCATCATCATCATCATCTCATTATGATATCATCATCATGATATCATCATCATCTCATCATGATATCATCATCATCATCATCATCATCATCATCATCATCATCATCATCATCATGATATCATCATCATGATATCATCATGATATCATCATCATCATCATCATCATCATCTCATTATGATATCATCATCATGATATCATCATCATCTCATCATGATATCATCATCATCATCATCATCATCATCATCATCATCATCATCATCATTATCATCATCAAGATATCACCATCATCACCATTTCATCATGCTATCATTATCATCATCTCATCATGATATGATCATATTATCATCATAATCATCATCATCATCATCATCATCTCATCATGATATCATCATCATTTTAATATGATATCATCATCATCTCATCATGATATCATCATCATCATCACCATCTCATTATGCAATCATTATCATCATCTCATCATGTTATCATCGTCATGATATCATCATCATCATCAGCTTATCATGATATCATCATCATGATATCATTATCATCACCTCATCATGATATCATCATCATGATATCATCATCATCATCATCATCTCATCATGATATCATTATCATCATCTCATCATGATATCATCGTCATGATATCATCATCATCATCATCTCATCATGATATCATCATCGTGATATCATCATCATCATCTCATCATGATATAATCATCATGATATCATCATCAGCATCATCATCATCCCATCATGATATCATCATCATCTCATCATGATATCATCATCATTATATCATCATCATCATCATCATCATCATCTCATCATGATATCATCATCATCACCATCATCATCTCATCATGATATCATCATCATCATCATCATCATCATCATCATCATCTCATCATGATATCATCATCATCATCATCATCATCTCATCATGATATTATCATCATGAGATCATCATCATCATCATCATCATCATCATCATCATCATCATCATCTCATGGTGATATCATCATCATCATCTCATCATGATATCATCAACATGAAATCATCATCATCTCATGATATCATCATCATGATATCATCATCATGATCTCATCATAATGAAATCATCATCATCTCATTATGGTATCATCATCATTATATCATCATCATCTCATCATGATATCATCATCATGATATCATCATCATGATATCATCATCATCATCTCATCATGATATCATCATCATCATCATTTCATCATGATATCATCATCATCATCATCATCTCATCATGATATCATCATCTCATCATGATATCATAATCATCATCATTACTGTCTCATCATGATATTATCATCATCATCTCATCATGATATCATCATCATCTCATCATGATATCATCATCATCATCATCATCTCATCATTATATCATCATCATGACATCATCTCATCATTATATCATCATCCTCTCATCATGATATCATCATCATGATATCATCATCATCATCTCATGGTGATATAATCATCATCATCATCTCATCATGATATCATCATCTCATCATGATATCATCATCATTATATCATCATCATGATATCATCATCATCATCATCTCATCATGATATCACCATCATGATATCATCATTATCATCTCATGATGATATCATCATCATCATCATCATCATCTCATCATGATATCATCATCATCATCATCTCATCATGATATCATCATCATGATATCATCATCATCATCTCATGGTGATATCATCTTCTTCATCCTCTCATCATGATATCATCATAATCATCATCATCTCATCATGATATCATCATCATGATATCATCATCATCATCTCATCATGATATCATCATCATGATATCATCATCATCATCTCATCATGATATCATCATCATCATCTCATCATGATATCATCATCATGATATCATCATCATCATCATCTCATCATGATATAATCATCATGATATCATCATCATCATCATCTCATCATAATATCATCATGATATCATCATTTCATCATGATATCATCATCTCATCATGATATCATCACCATGATATCATCATCTCATCATGATATCATCATCATGATATCATCATGATATCATCATCATCATCTCATTATGATATCATCATCATGATATCATCATCATCTCATCATGATATCATCATCATCATCATCATCATCATCATCATCATCATTATCATCATCATGATATCATCATCATCACCATTTCATCATGCTATCATTATCATCATCTCATCATGATATGATCATATTATCATCATAATCATCATCATCATCATCATCATCATCTCATCATGATATCATCATCATTTTAATATGATATCATCATCATCTCATCATGATATCATCATCATCACCATCTCATTATGCAATCATTATCATCATCTCATCATGTTATCATCGTCATGATATCATCATCATCATCAGCTTATCATGATATTATCATCATGATATCATCATCATCACCTCATCATCATATCATCATCATGATATCATCATCATCATCATCTCATCATGATATCATTATCATCATCTCATCATGATATCATCGTCATGATATCATCATCATCATCATCTCATCATGATATTATCATCGTGATATCATCATCTCATCATGATATCATCGTCATGATATCATCATCATCATCATCTCATCATGATATCATCATCATTATATCATCATCATCATCATCATCATCATCATCATTATCATCATCATCTCATCATGATATCATCATCATCACCATCATCATCTCATTATGATATCATTATCATCATCATCATCTCCTCATGATATCATCATCATTATCATCATCTCATCATGATATCATCATCATGATATCATCATCATCATCTCATCATGATATCATCATCATAATCATCATCTCATCATGATATCATCATCATGATATCATCATCATCATCTCATCATGATATCATCATAATCATCATCATCTCATTATGATATCATCATCAACATCATCATCATCATCATCTCATCATTATATCATCATCATCATCTCATCATGATATCATTATCATCATCTCATCATGATATCATCGTCATGATATCATCATCATCTCATCATTATATCATCATCGTGATATCATCATCATCATCATCATCTCATCATGATATAATCATCATGATATCATCATCATCATCATCATCATCATCATCATCATCCCATCATGATATCATCATGATATCATCATCATCATCTCATCATGATATCATCATCATCACCATCATCATCATCTCATCATGATTTCATCATCATTATATCATCATCATCATCATCATCTCATCATTATATCATGATCATCATCATCATCATCATCTCATCATGATATCATTATCATCATCTCATCATGATATCATCACCATGATATCATCATCAGCATCATCTCATCATGATAACATCATCGTGATATCATCATCATCATCATCTCATCATGATATAATCATCATGATATCATCATCATCCCATCATGATATCATCATGATATCATCATCATCATCTCATCATGATATCATCATCATTATATCATCATCATCATCATCATCATCATCATCATCATCATCATGATATCATCATCATCACCATCATCATCTCATCATGATATCATCACCATCATCTCATCATGATATCATCATCATGATATCATCATCATCATCATCATCATCTCATCATGATATCATCATCATCATCTCATCATGATATCATCATCATCATCATCATCATCATCTCATCATGATATCACCATCATCATCTCATCATGATATCATCATCATGATATCATCATCATCATCTCATTATGATATCATCACCATGATATCATCATCAGCATCATCTCATCATGATATCATCATCGTGATATCATCATCATCATCTCATCATGATATAATCATCATGATATCATCATCATCCCATCATGATATCATCATGATATCATCATCATCATATCATCATGATATCATCATCATTATATCATCATCATCATCATCATCATCATCATCATCATCATCATCATCATCATGATATCATCATCATCACCATCATCATCTCATCATGATATCATCACCATCATCTCATCATGATATCATCATCATGATATCATCATCATCATCATCATCATCTCATCATGATATCATCATCATCATCTCATCATGATATCATCATCATCATCATCATCTCATCATGATATCACCATCATCATCTCATCATGATATCATCATCATGATATCATCATCATCATCTCATTATGATATCATCACCATGATATCATCATCAGCATCATCTCATCATGATATCATCATCGTGATATCATCATCATCATCATCTCATCATGATATAATCATCATGATATCATCATCATCCCATCATGATATCATCATGATATCATCATCATCATCTCATCATGATATCATCATCATTATATCATCATCATCATCATCATCATCATCATCATCATCATCATCATCATCATCATGATATCATCATCATCACCATCATCATCTCATCATGATATCATCACCATCATCTCATCATGATTTCATCATCATGATATCATCATCATCATCATCATCATCTCATCATGATATCATCATCATCATCTCATCATGATATCATCATCATCATCATCATCTCATCATGATATCACCATCATCATCTCATCATGATATCATCATCATGATATCATCATCATCATCATCTCATTATGATATCATCATCATGATATCATCATCATCATCATCTCATCATGATATTATAATCATCATCATCATCATCATCTCATCATGATATCATCATCATGATATCATCATCATCATCATCATCATCATGATATCATCATCATGATATCATCATCATGATATCATCATCATGATATCATCATCATGATATCATCATCATGATATCATCATCATGATATCATCATCATTCTCTCATCACGATATCATTATCATCATCATCTCATCATGATATCATCATCATCATCATCATCATGATATCATCATCATCATCTCATCATGATATCATCATCATCATGATCTCATTATCATCATCATCATCATCATCATCATCTCATCATGATATCATCATCATGATATCATCATCATCATCATCATCTCATCATGATATCATTATCATCATCTCATCATGATATCATCATCATGATATCATCATCATCATCATCTCATCATGATATCATCATCATGATATCATCATCATCATCTCATCATGATATCATCATCATGAAATCATCATCATCTCATTATGATATCATCATCATGATATCATCATCATCTCATCATATCATCATCATGATATCATCATCATGATATCATCATAATGAAATCATCATCTTCTCATTATGGTATCATCATCATGATATCATCATCATCTCATCATGATATCATCATCATGATATCATCATCATGATATCATCATCATGATATCATCATCATCACCATCATCATCTCATTATGATATCATTATCATCATCATCATCTTCTCATGATATCATCATCATGATATCATCATCATGATATCATCATCATCACCATCATCATCTCATTATGATATCATCATCATAATCATCATCTCATCATGATATCATCATCATGATATCATCATCATCATCTCATCATGATATCATCATAATCATCATCATCTCATTATGATATCATCATCAACATCATCATCATCATCATCATCTCATCATTATATCATCATCATCATCTCATCATGATATCATTATCATCATCTCATCATGATATCATCGTCATGATATCATCATCATCTCATCATTATATCATCATCGTGATATCATCATCATCATCATCATCATCTCATCATGATATAATCATCATGATATCATCATCATCATCATCATCATCATCATCCCATCATGATATCATCATGATATCATCATCATCATCTCATCATGATATCATCATCATCACCATCATCATCATCTCATCATGATTTCATTATCATTATATCATCATCATCATCATCATCATCATCATCATCTCATCATTATATCATGATCATCATCATCATCATCATCTCACCATGATATCATTATCATCATCTCATCATGATATCATCACCATGATATCATCATCAGCATCATCTCATCATGATATCATCATCGTGATATCATCATCATCATCATCTCATCATGATATAATCATCATGATATCATCATCATCCCATCATGATATCATCATGATATCATCATCATCATCTCATCATGATATCATCATCATTATATCATCATCATCATCATCATCATCATCATCATCATCATCATCATCATCATCATCATGATATCATCATCATCACCATCATCATCTCATCATGATATCATCACCATCATCTCATCATGATATCATCATCATGATATCATCATCATCACCATCATCATCTCATTATGATATCATTATCATCATCATCATCTCCTCATGATATCATCATCATAATCATCATCTCATCATGATATCATCATCATGATATCATCATCATCATCATCATTTCATCATGATATCATCATCATCATGATCTCATTATCATCATCATCATCATCATCTCATCATGATATCATCATCATGATATCATCATCATCATCATCATCATCTCATCATGATATCATTATCATCATCTCATCATGATATCATCATCATGATATCATCATCATCATCATCTCATCATGATATCATCATCATGATATCATCATCATCATCTCATCATGATATCATCATCATGAAATCATCATCATCTCATTATGATATCATCATCATGATATCATCATCATCTCATCATATCATCATCATGATATCATCATCATGATATCATCATAATGAAATCATCATCATCTCATTATGGTATCATCATCATGATATCATCATCATCTCATCATGATATCATCATCATGATATCATCATCATGATATCATCATCATGATATCATCATCATCACCATCATCATCTCATTATGATATCATTATCATCATCATCATCTTCTCATGATATCATCATCATAATCATCATCTCATCATGATATCATCATCATGATATCATCATCATCATCTCATCATGATATCATCATCATAATCATCATCTCATCATGATATCATCATCATGATATCATCATCATCATCTCATCATGATATCATCATAATCATCATCATCTCATTATGATATCATCATCAACATCATCATCATCATCATCATCTCATCATTATATCATCATCATCATCTCATCATGATATCATTATCATCATCTCATCATGATATCATCGTCATGATATCATCATCATCTCATCATTATATCATCATCGTGATATCATCATCATCATCATGATATAATCATCATGATATCATCATCATCATCATCATCATCATCATCATCATCATCCCATCATGATATCATCATGATATCATCATCATCATCTCATCATGATATCATCATCATCATCATCTCATCATGATTTCATCATCATTATATCATCATCATCATCATCATCATCTCATCATTATATCATGATCATCATCATCATCATCATCATCATCTCATCATGATATCATTATCATCATCTCATCATGATATCATCACCATGATATCATCATCAGCATCATCTCATCATGATATCATCATCGTGATATCATCATCATCATCATCTCATCATGATATAATCATCATGATATCATCATCATCCCATCATGATATCATCATGATATCATCATCATCATCTCATCATGATATCATCAATATTATATCATCATCATCATCATCATCATCATCATCATCATGATATCATCATCATCACCATCATCATCTCATCATGATATCATCACCATCATCTCATCATGATATCATCATCATGATATCATCATCATCACCATCATCATCTCATTATGATATCATTATCATCATCATCATCTCCTCATGATATCATCATCATAATCATCATCTCATCATGATATCATCATCATGATATCATCATCATCATCTCATCATGATATCATCATCATAATCATCATCTCATCATGATATCATCATCATCATCTCATCATGATATCATCATAATCATCATCATCTCATTATGATATCATCATCAACATCATCATCATCATCATCATCATCATCTCATCATTATATCTTCATCATCATCTCATCATGATATCATTATCATCATGATATCATTATCATCATCATCATCATCATCTCATCATGATATCATCATCATGATATCATCATCATCATCATCATCTCATCATGATATCATTATCATCATCTCATCATGATATCATCGTCATGATATCATCATCATCATCATCTCATCATGATATCATCATCGTGATATCATCATCATCATCTCATCATGATATAATCATCATGATATCATCATCAGCATCATCATCATCCCATCATGATATCATCATGATATCATCATCATCTCATCATGATATCATCATCATTATATCATCATCATCATCATCATCTCATCATGATATCATCATCATCACCATCATCATCTCATCATGATATCATCATCATCATCATCATCATCATCATCATCATCATCATCATCTCATCATGATATCATCATCATCATCATCATCTCATCATGATATTATCATCATGAGATCATCATCATCATCATCATCTCATGGTGATATCATCATCATCATCTCATCATGATATCATCAACATGAAATCATCATCATCTCATCATATCATCATCATGATATCATCATAATGAAATCATCATCATCTCATTATGGTATCATCATCATGATATCATCATCATCTCATCATGATATCATCATCATGATATCATCATCATGATATCATCATCATGATATCATCATCATCATCTCATCATGATATCATCATCATCATTTCATCATGATATCATCATCATCATCATCATCTCATCATGATATCATCATCTCATCATGATATCATAATCATCATCATTACTGTCTCATCATGATATTATCATCATCATCTCATCATGATATCATCATCATCTCATCATGATATCATCATCATCATCATCATCTCATCATTATATCATCATCATGATATCATCATCATCATCATCTCATCATGATATCATCATCATGATATCATCTTCATCATCTCATGGTGATATAATCATCATCATCATCTCATCATGATATCATCATCTCATCATGATATCATCATCTCATCATGATATCACCATCATGATATCATCATCATGATATCATCATCATCATCTCATCATGATATCACCATCATGATATCATCATTATCATCTCATGATGATATCATCATCATCATCATCATCATCTCATCATGATATCATCATCATCATCATCTCATCATGATATCATCATCATGATATCATCATCATCATCTCATGGTGATATCATCTTCTTCATCCTCTCATCATGATATCATCATAATCATCATCATCTCATCATGATATCATCATCATGATATCATCATCATCATCTCATCATGATATCATCATCATGATATCATCATCATCATCTCATCATGATATCATCATCATCATCTCATCATGATACCATCATCATGATATCATCATCATCATCTCATCATGATATAATCATCATGATATCATCATCATCATCATCTCATCATAATATCATCATGATATCATCATTTCATCATGATATCATCATCTCATCATGATATCATCACCATGATATCATCATCTCATCATGATATCATCATCATGATATCATCATGATATCATCATCATCATCATCATCTCATTATGATATCATCATCATGATATCATCATCATCTCATCATGATATCATCATCATCATCATCATTATCATCATCATGATATCATCATCATCACCATTTCATCATGCTATCATTATCATAATCTCATCATGATATGATCATATTATCATCATTATATCATCATCATCATCATCATCATCATCATCATCATCATCATCATCATGATATCATCATCATCACCATCATCATCTCATCATGATATCATCACCATCATATCATCATGATATCATCATCATGATATCATCATCATCATCATCATCATCATCATCTCATCATGATATCATCATCATCATCTCATCATGATATCATCATCATCATCATCATCTCATCATGATATCACCATCATCATCTCATCATGATATCATCATCATGATATCATCATCATCATCTCATTATGATATCATCATCATGATATCATCATCATCATCATCTCATCATGATATTATAATCATCATCATCATCATCATCTCATCATGATATCATCATCATGATATCATCATCATCATCATCATGATATCATCATCATGATATCATCATCATCATCATCATGATATCATCATCATCATCATCATGATATCATCATCATGATATCATCATCATGATATCATCATCATGATATCATCATCATCATCATCATGATATCAACATCATCATCTCATCATGATATCATTATCATCATCATCTCATCATGATATCATCATCATCATCATCATCATGATATCATCATCATCATCTCATCATGATATCATCATCATCATGATATCATTATCATCATCATCATCATCATCATCTCATCATGATATCATCATCATGATATCATCATCATCATCATCATCATCTCATCATGATATCATTATCATCATCTCATCATGATATCATCATCATGAAATCATCATCATCATCATCTCATCATGATATCATCATCATGATATCATCATCATCATCTCATCATGATATCATCATCATGAAATCATCATCATCTCATTATGATATCATCATCATGATATCATCATCATCTCATCATATCATCATCATGATATCATCATCATGATATCATCATAATGAAATCATCATCATCTCATTATGGTATCATCATCATGATATCATCATCATCTCATCATGATATCATCATCATGATATCATCATCATATCATCATCATGATATCATCATCATCACCATCATCATCTCATTATGATATCATTATCATCATCATCATCTTCTCATGATATCATCATCATAATCATCATCTCATCATGATATCATCATCATGATATCATCATCATCATCATCTCATCATGATATCATCATCATAATCATCATCTCATCATGATATCATCATCATGATATCATCATCATCATCTCATCATGATATCATCATAATCATCATCATCTCATTATGATATCATCATCAACATCATCATCATCATCATCATCTCATCATTATATCATCATCATCTCATCATGATATCATTAACATCATCTCATCATGATATCATCGTCATGATATCATCATCATCTCATCATTATATCATCATCGTGATATCATCATCATCATCATCTCATCATGATATAATCATCATGATATCATCATCATCATCATCATCATCATCATCATCCCATCATGATATCATCATGATATCATCATCATCATCTCATCATGATATCATCATCATCACCATCATCATCATCTCATCATGATTTCATCATCATTATATCATCATCATCATCATCATCATCATCTCATCATTATATCATGATCATCATCATCATCATCATCATCATCATCTCATCATGATATCATTATCATCATCTCATCATGATATCATCACCATGATATCATCATCAGCATCATCTCATCATGATATCATCATCGTGATATCATCATCATCATCATCTCATCATGATATAATCATCATGATATCATCATCATCCCATCATGATATCATCATGATATCATCATCTTCATCTCATCATGATATCATCATCATTATATCATCATCATCATCATCATCATCATCATCATCATCATCATCATCATCATCATGATATCATCATCATCACCATCATCATCTCATCATGATATCATCATCTTCATCTCATCATGATATCATCATCATTATATCATCATCATCATCATCATCATCATCATCATCATCATCATCATCATCATCATCATCATCATGATATCATCATCATCACCATCATCATCTCATCATGATATCATCATCATCATCTCATCATGATATCATCATCATGATATCATCATCATCACCATCATCATCTCATTATGATATCATTATCATCATCATCATCTCCTCATGATATCATCATCATAATCATCATCTCATCATGATATCATCATCATGATATCATCATCATCTCATCATGATATCATCATCATCACCATCATCATCTCATCATGATATCATCACCATCATCATCATCTCATTATGATATCATCATCAACATCATCATCATCATCATCATCTCATCATTATATCATCATCATCATCTCATCATGATATCATTATCATCCTCTCATCATGATATCATCGTCATGATATCATCATCATCTCATCATTATATCATCATCGTGATATCATCATCATCATCATCATCATCTCATCATGATATAATCATCATGATATCATCATCATCATCATCATCCCATCATGATATCATCATGATATCATCATCATCATCTCATCATGATATCATCATCATCACCATCATCATCATCATCTCATCATGATTTCATCATCATTATATCATCATCATCATCATCATCTCATCATTATATTATGATCATCATCATCATCATCATCTCATCATGATATCATTATCATCATCTCATCATGATATCATCACCATGATATCATCATCAGCATCATCTCATCATGATATCATCATCGTGATATCATCATCATCATCATCTCATCATGATATAATCATCATGATATCATCATCATCCCATCATGATATCATCATGATATCATCATCATCATCTCATCATGATATCATCATCATTATATCATCATCATCATCATCATCATCATCATCATCATCATCATCATCATCATCATCATCATCATGATATCATCATCATGATATCATCATCATCATCATCATGATATCATCATCATGATATCATCATCATGATATCATCATCATCCCATCATGATATCATCATGATATCATCATCATCATCTCATCATGATATCATCATCATTATATCATCATCATCATCATCATCATCATCATCATCATCATCATCATCATCATCATCATCATCATCATGATATCATCATCATGATATCATCATCATCATCATCATGATATCATCATCATCATCATCATGATATCATCATCATGATATCATCATCATGATATCATCATCATGATATCATCATCATCATCATCATGATATCATCATCATCATCTCATCATGATATCATCATCATCATGATATCATTATCATCATCATCATCATCATCTCATCATGATATCATCATCATGATATCATCATCATCATCATCATCTCATCATGATATCATTATCATCATCTCATTATGATATCATCATCATGATATCATCATCATCATCATCTCATCATGATATCATCATCATGATATCATCATCATCATCTCATCATGATATCATCATCATGAAATCATCATCATCTCATTATGATATCATCATCATGATATCATCATCATCTCATCATATCATCATCATGATATCATCATCATGATATCATCATAATGAAATCATGATCATCTCATTATGGTATCATCATCATGATATCATCATCATCTCTTCATGATATCATCATCATGATATCATCATCATGATATCATCATCATGATATCATCATCATGATATCATCATCATCATCATCATGATATCATCATCATCATCTCATCATTATATCATCATCATCATCTCATCATGATATCATTATCATCATCTCATCATGATATCATCGTCATGATATCATCATCATCTCATCATTATATCATCATCGTGATATCATCATCATCATCATCATCATCTCATCATGATATAATCATCATGATATCATCATCATCATCATCATCATCATCATCCCATCATGATATCATCATGATATCATCATCATCATCTCATCATGATATCATCATCATCACCATCATCATCATCTCATCATGATTTCATCATCATTATATCATCATCATCATCATCATCATCATCTCATCATTATATCATGATCATCATCATCATCATCATCATCTCATCATGATATCATTATCATCATCTCATCATGATATCATCACCATGATATCATCATCAGCATCATCTCATCATGATATCATCATCGTGATATCATCATCATCATCATCTCATCATGATATAATCATCATGATATCATCATCATCCCATCATGATATCATCATGATATCATCATCATCATCTCATCATGATATCATCATGATTATATCATCATCATCATCATCATCATCATCATCATCATCATCATGATATCATCATCATCACCATCATCATCTCATCATGATTTCATCACCATCATCTCATCATGATATCATCATCATGATATCATCATCATCACCATCATCATCTCATTATGATATCATTATCATCATCATCATCATCTTCTCATGATATCATCATCATAATCATCATCTCATCATGATATCATCATCATGATATCATCATCATCTCATCATGATATCATCATCATTATAGCATCATCATCATCTCATGGTGATATCATCATCATCATCATCATCTCATTATGATATCATCATCAACATCATCATCATCTCATCATTATATCATCATCATCATCTCATCATGATATCATTATCATCATCTCATCATGATATCATCGTCATGATATAATCATCATCTCATCATTATATCATCATCGTGATATCATCATCATCATCATCATCTCATCATGATATAATCATCATGATATCATCATCATCATCATCATCATCATCCCATCATGATATCATCATGATATCATCATCATCATCTCATCATGATATCATCATCATCACCATCATCATCATCTCATCATGATTTCATCATCATTATATCATCATCATCATCATCATCATCATCTCATCATTATATCATGATCATCATCATCATCATCATCTCATCATGATATTATTATCATCATCTCATCATGATATCATCACCATGATATCATCATCAGCATCATCTCATCATGATATCATCATCGTGATATCATCATCATCATCATCTCATCATGATATAATCATCATGATATCATCATCATCCCATCATGATATCATCATCATCATCTCATCATGATATCATCATCATTATATCATCATCATCATCATCATCATCATCATCATCATCATCATCATCATAATATCATCATCATGATATCATCATCATCATCATCATCATGATATCATCATCATGATATCATCATCATGATATCATCATCATCCCATCATGATATCATCATGATATCATCATCATCATCTCATCATGATATCATCATCATGATATCATCATCATGATATCATCATCATCATCATCATGATATCATCATCATGATATCATCATTATGATATCATCATCATGATATCATCATCATGATATCATCATCATGATATCATCATCATCATCATCATCATGATATCATCATCATCATCTCATCATGATATCATCATCATCATGATATCATTATCATCATCATCATCATCATCTCATCATGATATCATCATCATGATATCATCATCATCATCATCTCATCATTATATCATTATCATCATCTCATCATGATATCATCATCATGATATCATCATCATCATCATATCATCATGATATCATCATCATGATATCATCATCATCATCTCATCATGATACCATCATCATGAAATCATCATCATCTCATTATGATATCATCATCATGATATCATCATCATCTCATCATATCATCATCATGATATCATCATCATGATATCATCATAATGAAATCATCATCATCTCATTATGGTATAATCATCATGATTTCATCATCATCTCATCATGATATCATCATCATGATATCATCATCATGATATCATCATCATGATATCATCATCATGATATCATCATCATCATCATCATCATGATATCAACATCATCATCTCATCATGATATCATTATCACCATCATCTCATCATGATATCATCATCATCATCATCATCATGATATCATCATCATCATCTCATCATGATATCATCATCATCATGATATCATTATCATCATCATCATCATCATCATCTCATCATGATATCATCATCATGATATCATCATCATCATCATCTCATCATGATATCATTATCATCATCTCATCATGATATCATCATCATGATATCATCATCATCATCATCATCTCATCATGATATCATCATCATGATATCATCATCATCATCTCATCATGATATCATCATCATGAAATCATCATCATCTCATTATGATATCATCATCATGATATCATCATCATCTCATCATATCATCATCATGAGATCATCATCATGATATCATCATAATGAAATCATCATCATCTCATTATGGTATCATCATCATGATTTCATCATCATCTCATCATGATATCACCATCATGATATCATCATCATGATATCATCATCATGATATCATCATCATGATATCATCATCATCATCATCATCATGATATCAACATCATCATCTCATCATGATATCATTATCATCATCATCTCATCATGATATCATCATCATCATCATCATGATATCATCATCATCATCTCATCATGATATCATCATCATCATGATATCATTATCATCATCATCATCATCATCTCATCATGATATCATCATCATGATATCATCATCATCATCATCTCATCATGATATCATTATCATCATCTCATCATGATATCATCATCATGATATCATCATCATCATCATCTCATCATGATATCATCATCATGACATCATCATCATCTCATCATGATATCATCATCATGAAATCATCATCATCTCATTATGATATCATCATCATGATATCATCATCATCTCATCATATCATCATCATGAGATCATCATCATGATATCATCATAATGAAATCATCATCATCTCATTATGGTATCATCATCATGATATCATCATCATCTCATCATGATATCATCATCATGATATCATCATCATGATAACATCATCATGATATCATCATCATCACCATCATCATCTCATTATGATATCATTATCATCATCATCATCTCCTCATGATATCATCATCATCTCATTATGGTATCATCATCATGATATCATCATCATCTCATCATGATATCATCATCATGATATCATCATCATGATATCATCATCATGATATCATCATCATGATATCATCATCATCACCATCATCATCTCATTATGATATCATTATCATCATCATCATCTCCTCATGATATCATCATCATAATCATCATCTCATCATGATATCATCATCATGATATCATCATCATCATCTCATCATGATATCATCATCATAATCATCATCTCATCATGATATCATCATCATGATATCATCATCATCATCATCTCATCATGATATAATCATCATGATATCATCATCATCATCTCATCATGATATCATCATCATAATCATCATCTCATCATGATATCATCATCGTGATATCATCATCATCATCATCTCATCATGATATAATCATCATGATATCATCATCATCCCATCATGATATCATCATGATATCATCATCATCATCTCATCATGATATCATCATCATTATATCATCATCATCATCATCATCATCATCATCATCATCATCATCATCATCATCATGATATCATCATCATCACCATCATCATCTCATCATGATATCATCACCATCATCTCATCATGATATCATCATCATGATATCATCATCATCACCATCATCATCTCATTATGATATCATTATCATCATCATCATCTCCTCATGATATCATCATCATAATCATCATCTCATCATGATATCATCATCATCTCATCATTATATCATCATCGTGATATCATCATCATCATCATCATCATCATCTCATCATGATATAATCATCATGATATCATCATCATCATCATCATCCCATCATGATATCATCATGATATCATCATCATCATCTCATCATGATATCATCATCATCACCATCATCATCATCATCTCATCATGATTTCATCATCATTATATCATCATCATCATCATCATCATCTCATCATTATATCATGATCATCATCATCATCATCATCTCATCATGATATCATTATCATCATCTCATCATGATATCATCACCATGATATCATCATCAGCATCATCTCATCATGATATCATCATCGTGATATCATCATCATCATCATCTCATCATGATATAATCATCATGATATCATCATCATCCCATCATGATATCATCATGATATCATCATCATCATCTCATCATGATATCATCATCATTATATCATCATCATCATCATCATCATCATCATCATCATCATCATCATCATCATGATATCATCATCATGATATCATCATCATCATCATCATGATATCATCATCATGATATCATCATCATGATATCATCATCATCCCATCATGATATCATCATGATATCATCATCATCATCTCATCATGATATCATCATCATTATATCATCATCATCATCATCATCATCATCATCATCATCATGATATCATCATCATGATATCATCATCATCATCATCATGATATCATCATCATCATCATCATGATATCATCATCATGATATCATCATCATGATATCATCATCATGATATCATCATCATCATCATCATCATGATATCATCATCATCATCTCATCATGATATCATCATCATCATGATATCATTATCATCATCATCATCATCATCTCATCATGATATCATCATCATGATATCATCATCATCATCATCATCATCTCATCATGATATCATTATCATCATCTCATCATGATATCATCATCATGATATCATCATCATCATCATCTCATCATGATATCATCATCATGATATCATCATCATCATCTCATCATGATATCATCATCATGAAATCATCATCATCTCATTATGATATCATCATCATGATATCATCATCATCTCATCATATCATCATCATGATATCATCATCATGATATCATCATAATGAAATCATCATCATCTCATTATGGTATCATCATCATGATATCATCATCATCTCATCATGATATCATCATCATGATATCATCATCATGATATCATCATCATGATATCATCATCATGATATCATCATCATCATCATCATCATGATATCATCATCATCATCTCATCATTATATCATCATCATCATCTCATCATGATATCATTATCATCATCTCATCATGATATCATCGTCATGATATCATCATCATCTCATCATTATATCATCATCGTGATATCATCATCATCATCATCATCTCATCATGATATAATCATCATGATATCATCATCATCATCATCATCATCATCATCATCCCATCATGATATCATCATGATATCATCATCATCATCTCATCATGATATCATCATCATCACCATCATCATCATCTCATCATGATTTCATCATCATTATATCATCATCATCATCATCATCATCATCATCTCATCATTATATCATGATCATCATCATCATCATCATCTCATCATGATATCATTATCATCATCTCATCATGATATCATCACCATGATATCATCATCAGCATCATCTCATCATGATATCATCATCGTGATATCATCATCATCATCATCTCATCATGATATAATCATCATGATATCATCATCATCCCATCATGATATCATCATGATATCATCATCATCATCTCATCATGATATCATCATCATTATATCATCATCATCATCATCATCATCATCATCATCATCATCATCATCATCATGATATCATCATCATCACCATCATCATCTCATCATGATTTCATCACCATCATCTCATCATGATATCATCATCATGATATCATCTCATCATGATATCATCATCATGATATCATCATCATCATCATCATCATCTTCTCATGATATCATCATCATAATCATCATCTCAACATGATATCATCATCATGATATCATCATCACCTCATCATGATATCATCATCATTATAGCATCATCATCATCTCATGGTGATATCATCATCATCATCATCATCTCATTATGATATCATCATCAACATCATCATCATCATCATCATCATCTCATCATTATATCATCATCATCATCTCATCATGATATCATTATCATCATCTCATCATGATATCATCGTCATGATATAATCATCATCTCATCATTATATCATCATCGTGATATCATCATCATCATCATCATCTCATCATGATATAATCATCATGATATCATCATCATCATCATCATCATCCCATCATGATATCATCATGATATCATCATCATCATCTCATCATGATATCATCATCATCACCATCATCATCATCTCATCATGATTTCATCATCATTATATCATCATCATCATCATCATCATCATCTCATCATTATATCATGATCATCATCATCATCATCATCTCATCATGATATTATTATCATCATCTCATCATGATATCATCACCATGATATCATCATCAGCATCATCTCATCATGATATCATCATCGTGATATCATCATCATCATCATCTCATCATGATATAATCATCATGATATCATCATCATCCCATCATGATATCATCATGATATCATCATCATCATCTCATCATGATATCATCATCATTATATCATCATCATCATCATCATCATCATCATCATCATCATCATAATATCATCATCATGATATCATCATCATCATCATCATGATATCATCATCATGATATCATCATCATGATATCATCATCATCCCATCATGATATCATCATGATATCATCATCATCATCTCATCATGATATCATCATCATGATATCATCATCATGATATCATCATCATCATCATCATCATCATGATATCATCATCATGATATCATCATTATGATATCATCATCATGATATCATCATCATGATATCATCATCATGATATCATCATCATCATCATCATCATGATATCATCATCATCATCTCATCATGATATCATCATCATCATGATATCATTATCATCATCATCATCATCATCTCATCATGATATCATCATCATGATATCATCATCATCATCATCATCATCTCATCATTATATCATTATCATCATCTCATCATGATATCATCATCATGATATCATCATCATCATCATCATCTCATCATGATATCATCATCATGATATCATCATCATCATCTCATCATGATACCATCATCATGAAATCATCATCATCTCATTATGATATCATCATCATGATATCATCATCATCTCATCATATCATCATCATGATATCATCATCATGATATCATCATAATGAAATCATCATCATCTCATTATGGTATAATCATCATGATTTCATCATCATCTCATCATGATATCATCATCATGATATCATCATCATGATATCATCATCATGATATCATCATCATCATCATCATCATGATATCAACATCATCATCTCATCATGATATCATTATCATCATCATCTCATCATGATATCATCATCATCATCATCATCATGATATCATCATCATCATCTCATCATGATATCATCATCATCATGATATCATTATCATCATCATCATCATCATCTCATCATGATATCATCATCATGATATCATCATCATCATCATCTCATCATGATATCATTATCATCATCTCATCATGATATCATCATCATGATATCATCATCATCATCATCTCATCATGATATCATCATCATCATCTCATCATGATATCATCATCATGAAATCATCATCATCTCATTATGATATCATCATCATGATATCATCATCATCTCATCATATCATCATCATGAGATCATCATCATGATATCATCATAATGAAATCATCATCATCTCATTATGGTATCATCATCATGATTTCATCATCATCTCATCATGATATCATCATCATGATATCATCATCATGATATCATCATCATGATATCATCATCATGATATCATCATCATCATCATCATCATGATATCAACATCATCATCTCATCATGATATCATTATCATCATCATATCATCATGATATCATCATCATCATCATCATCATCATCATGATATCATCATCATCATCTCATCATGATATCATCATCATCATGATATCATTATCATCATCATCATCATCATCTCATCATGATATCATCATCATGATATCATCATCATCATCATCTCATCATGATATCATTATCATCATCTCATCATGATATCATCATCATGATATCATCATCATCATCATCATCTCATCATGATATCATCATCATGATATCATCATCATCATCTCATCATGATATCATCATCATGAAATCATCATCATCTCATTATGATATCATCATCATGATATCATCATCATCTCATCATATCATCATCATGAGATCATCATCATGATATCATCATAATGAAATCATCATCATCTCATTATGGTATCATCATCATGATATCATCATCATCTCATCATGATATCATCATCATGATATCATCATCATGATAACATCATCATGATATCATCATCATCACCATCATCATCTCATTATGATATCATTATCATCATCATCATCTCCTCATGATATCATCATCATCTCATTATGGTATCATCATCATGATATCATCATCATCTCATCATGATATCATCATCATGATATCATCATCATGATATCATCATCATCACCATCATCATCTCATTATGATATCATTATCATCATCATCATCTCCTCATGATATCATCATCATAATCATCATCTCATCATGATATCATCATCATGATATCATCATCATCATCTCATCATGATATCATCATCATAATCATCATCTCATCATGATATCATCATCATGATATCATCATCATCATCTCATCATGATATCATCATAATCATCATCATCTCATTATGATATCATCATCAACATCATCATCATCATCATCATCTCATCATTATATCATCATCATCATCTCAACATGATATCATTATCATCATCTCATCATGATATCATCGTCATGATATCATCATCATCTCATCATTATATCATCATCGTGATATCATCATCATCATCATCATCTCATCATGATATAATCATCATGATATCATCATCATCTCATTATGATATCATCATCATGATATCATCATCATCTCATCATATCATCATCATGATATCATCATCATGATATCATCATAATGAAATCATCATCATCTCATTATGGTATCATCATCATGATATCATCATCATCTCATCATGATATCATCATCATGATATCATCATCATGATATCATCATCATCACCATCATCATCTCATTATGATATCATTATCATCATCATCATCTCCTCATGATATCATCATCATAATCATCATCTCATCATGATATCATCATCATGATATCATCATCATCATCATCATCTCATCATGATATCATTATCATCATCTCATCATGATATCATCATCATGATATCATCATCATGATATCATCATCATCATCATCTCATCATGATATCATCATCATGATATCATCATCATCATCTCATCATGATATCATCATCATGAAATCATCATCATCTCATTATGATATCATCATCATGATATCATCATCATCTCATCATATCATCATCATGATATCATCATCATGATATCATCATCATGATATCATCATAATGAAATCATCATCATCTCATTATGGTATCATCATCATGATATCATCATCATCTCATCATGATATCATCATCATGATATCATCATCATGATATCATCATCATCATCATCATGATATCAACATCATCATCTCATCATGATATCATTATCATCATCATCTCATCATGATATCATCATCATCATCATCATCATGATATCATCATCATCATCTCATCATGATATCATCATCATCATGATATCATTATCATCATCATCATCATCATCATCATCTCATCATGATATCATCATCATCATCTCATCCTCATCATCATCATCTCATCATGATATCATTATCATCATCTCATCATGATATCATCATCATGATATCATCATCATCATCATCTCATCATGATATCATCATCATGATATCATCATCATCATCTCATCATGATATCATCATCATGAAATCATCATCATCTCATTATGATATCATCATCATGATATCATCATCATCTCATCATATCATCATCATGATATCATCATCATGATATCATCATCATGATATCATCATCATCATCTCATCATGATATCATCATCATGAAATCATCATCATCTCATTATGATATCATCATCATGATATCATCATCATCTCATCATCTCATCATCATGATATCATCATCATGATATCATCATAATGAAATCATCATCATCTCATTATGGTATCATCATCATGATATCATCATCATCTCATCATGATATCATCATCATGATATCATCATCATGATATCATCATCATCACCATCATCATCTCATTATGATATCATTATCATCATCATCATCTCCTCATGATATCATCATCATAATCATCATCTCATCATGATATCATCATCATGATATCATCATCATCTCATCATGATATCATCATCATAATCATCATCTCATCATGATATCATCATCATGATATCACCATCATCATCTCATTATGATATCATTATCATCATCATCATCTCCTCATGATATCATCATCATAATCATCATCTCATCATGATATCATCATCATGATATCATCATCATCATCTCATCATGATATCATCATCATAATCATCATCTCATCATGATATCATCATCATGATATCATCATCATCATCTCATCATGATATCATCATAATCATCATCATCTCATTATGATATCATCATAAACATCATCATCATCATCATCATCATCTCATCATTATATCATCATCATCATCTCAACATGATATCATTATCATCATCTCATCATGATATCATCGTCATGATATCATCATCATCTCATCATTATATCATCAATGTGATATCATCATCATCATCATCATCTCATCATGATATAATCATCATGATATCATCATCATCATCATCATCATCATCATCATCCCATCATGATATCATCATGATATCATCATCATCATCTCATCATGATATCATCATCATCACCATCATCATCATCTCATCATGATTTCATCATCATTATATCATCATCATCATCATCATCATCATCATCTCATCATTATATCATGATCATCATCATCATCATCATCTCATCATGATATCATTATCATCGTCTCATCATGATATCATCACCATGATATCATCATCAGCATCATCTCATCATGATATCATCATCGTGATATCATCATCATCATCATCTCATCATGATATAATCATCATGATATCATCATCCCATCATGATATCATCATGATATCATCATCATCATCTCATCATGATATCATCATCATTATATCATCATCATCATCATCATCATCATCATCATCATCATCATCATCATCATCATCATCATCATCATGATATCATCATCATCACCATCATCATCTCATCATGATATCATCACCATCATCTCATCATGATATCATCATCATGATATCATCATCATCACCATCATAATCTCATTATGATATCATTATCATCATCATCATCTCCTCATGATATCATCATCATAATCATCATCTCATCATGATATCATCATCATGATATCATCATCATCATCATCATCTCATCATGATATCATCATCATAATCATCATCTCATCATGATATCATCATCATGATATCATCATCATCATCTCATCATGATATCATCATAATCATCATCATCTCATTATGATATCATCATCAACATCATCATCATCATCTCATCATTATATCATCATCATCATCTCATCATGATATCATTATCATCATCTCGTCATGATATCATCATCATCTCATCATTATATCATCATCGTGATATCATCATCATCATCATCATCTCATCATGATATAATCATCATGATATCATCATCATCATCATCATCCCATCATGATATCATCATGATATCATCATCATCATCTCATCATGATATCATCATCATCACCATCATCATCATCTCATCATGATTTCATCATCATTATATCATCATCATCATCATCATCATCATCATCTCATCATTATATCATGATCATCATCATCATCATCATCTCATCATGATATCATTATCATCATCTCATCATGATATCATCACCATGATATCATCATCAGCATCATCTCATCATTATATCATCATCGTGATATCATCATCATCATCATCTCATCATGATATAATCATCATGATATCATCATCATCCCATCATGATATCATCATGATATCATCATCATCATCTCATCATGATATCATCATCATTATATCATCATCATCATCATCATCATCATCATCATCATCATCATCATCATCATCATCATCATCATCATCATCATCTCATCATGATATCATCATCATCATCTCATCATGATATCATCATCATCATCTCATCATGATATCATCATCATGATATCATCATCATCATCTCATTATGATATCATCATCATGATATCATCATCATCATCATCTCATCATGATATTATAATCATCATCATCATCATCATCTCATCATGATATCATCATCATGATATCATCATCATCATCATCATGATATCATCATCATGATATCATCATCATGATATCATCATCATCATCATCATCATGATATCAACATCATCATCTCATCATGATATCATTATCATCATCATCTCATCATGATATCATCATCATCATCATCATCATGATATCATCATCATCATCTCATCATGATATCATCATCATCATGATATCATTATCATCATCATCATCATCATCATCTCATCATGATATCATCATCATGATATCATCATCATCATCATCATCTCATCATGATATCATTATCATCATCTCATCATGATATCATCATCATCATCATCATCTCATCATGATATCATCATCATGATATCATCATCATCATCTCATCATGATATCATCATCATGAAATCATCATCATCTCATTATGATATCATCATTATGATATCATCATCATCTCATCATATCATCATCATGATATCATCATCATGATATCATCATAATGAAATCATCATCATCTCATTATGGTATCATCATCATGATATCATCATCATCTCATCATGATATCATCATCATGATATCATCATCATGATATCATCATCATGATATCATCATCATGATATCATCATCATGATATCATCATCATCATCTCATCATGATATCATCATCATAATTTCATCATGATATCATCATCATCATCATCATCTCATCATGATATCATCATCTCATCATGATATCATCATCATCATCATTACTGTCTCATCATGATATTATCATCATCATCATCATCATCATCATCATCATCATCATCATCATCATCATCATCATGATATCATCATCATCACCATCATCATCTCATCATGATATCATCACCATCATCTCATCATGATATCATCATCATGATATCATCATCATCATCATCATCTCATCAATATATCATCATCATCATCATCTCATCATGATATCATCATCATCATCATCATCTCATCATGATATCACCATCATCATCTCATCATGATATCATCATCATCATCTCATTATGATATCATCATCTCATCATGATATTATAATCATCATCATCATCATCATCATCATCTCATCATGATATCATCATCATGATATCATCATCATCATCATCATGATATCATCATCATCATCATCATGATATCATCATCATGATATCATCATCATGATATCATCATCATGATATCATCATCATCATCTCATCATGGTATCATTATCATCATCATCTCATCATGATATCATCATCATCATCATCATCATGATATCATCATCATCATCTCATCATGATATCATCATCATCATGATATCATTATCATCATCATCATCTCATCATGATATCATCATCATGATATCATCATCATCATCATCATCTCATCATGATATCATTATCATCATCTCATCATGATATCATCGTCATGATATCATCATCATCATCATCTCATTATGATATCATCATCGTGATATCATCACCATCATCTCATCATGATATAATCATCATGATATCATCATCAGCATCATCATCATCCCATCATGATATCATCATGATATCATCATCATCTCATCATGATATCATCATCATTATATCATCATCATCATCATCTCATCATGATATCATCATCATCACCATCATCATCTCATCATGATATCATTATCATCATCTCATCATGATATCATCATCATGATATCATCATCATCATCTCATTATGATATCATCATCATGATATCATCATCATCATCATCTCATCATGATATCATCATCATGATATCATCATCATCATCTCATCATGATATCATCAACATGAAATCATCATCATCTCATCATATCATCATCATGATATCATCATCATGATATCATCATAATGAAATCATCATCATCTCATTATGGTATCATCATCATGATATCATCATCATCTCATCATGATATCATCATCATGATATCATCATCATGATATCATCATCATGATATCATCATCATGATATCATCATCATCATCTCATCATGATATCATCATTTCATCATGATATCATCATCATCATCATCATCTCATCATGATATCATCATCTCATCATGATATCATAATCATCATCATTACTGTCTCATCATGATATTATCATCATCATCTCATCATGATATCATCATCATCTCATCATGATATCATCATCATCATCATCATCTCATCATTATATCATCATCATGATATCATCATCATCATCATCATCTCATCATGATATCATCATCATGATATCATCATCATCATCTCATGGTGATATAATCATCATCATCATCTCATCATGATATCATCATCTCATCATGATATCATCATCATGATATCATCATCATGATATCATCATCATCATCTCATCATGATATCACCATCATGATATCATCATTATCATCTCATGATATCATCATCATCATCATCATCATCATCATCATATCATCATGATATCATCATCATCATCATCTCATCATGATATCATCATCATGATATCATCATCATCATCATCATCTCATGGTGATATCATCTTCTTCATCCTCTCATCATGATATCATCATAATCATCATCATCTCATCATGATATCATCATCATGATATCATCATCATCATCTCATCATGATATCATCATCATGATATCATCATCATCATCTCATCATGATATCATCATCATCACCATCATCATCATCTCATCATGATTTCATCATCATTATATCATCATCATCATCATCATCATCATCATCATCATGATATCATCATCATGATATCATCATCATCATCATCATGATATCATCATCATCATCATCATGATATCATCATCATGATATCATCATCATGATATCATCATCATGATATCATCATCATCATCATCATCATGATATCATCATCATCATCTCATCATGATATCATCATCATCATGATATCATTATCATCATCATCATCATCATCTCATCATGATATCATCATCATGATATCATCATCATCATCATCATCTCATCATGATATCATTATCATCATCTCATCATGATATCATCATCATGATATCATCATCATCATCATCTCATCATGATATCATCATCATGATATCATCATCATCATCTCATCATGATATCATCATCATGAAATCATCATCATCTCATTATGATATCATCATCATGATATCATCATCATCTCATCATATCATCATCATGATATCATCATCATGATATCATCATAATTAAATCATGATCATCTCATTATGGTATCATCATCATGATATCATCATCATTTCATCATGATATCATCATCATGATATCATCATCATGATATCATCATCATGATATCATCATCATCATCATCATGATATCATCATCATCATCTCATCATTATATCATCATCATCATCTCATCATGATATCATTATCATCATCTCATCATGATATCATCGTCATGATATCATCATCATCTCATCATTATATCATCATCGTGATATCATCATCATCATCATCATCTCATCATGATATCATCATCATCACCATCATCATCATCTCATCATGATTTCATCATCATTATATCATCATCATCATCATCATCATCATCATCTCATCATTATATCATGATCATCATCATCATCATCATCATCTCATCATGATATCATTATCATCATCTCATCATGATATCATCACCATGATATCATCATCAGCATCATCTCATCATGATATCATCATCGTGATATCATCATCATCATCATCTCATCATGATATAATCATCATGATATCATCATCATCCCATCATGATATCATCATGATATCATCATCATCATCTCATCATGATATCATCATCATTATATCATCATCATCATCATCATCATCATCATCATCATCATCATCATCATCATGATATCATCATCATCACCATCATCATCTCATCATGATTTCATCACCTTCATCTCATCATGATATCATCATCATGATATCATCATCATCACCATCATCATCTCATTATGATATCATTATCATCATCATCATCATCTTCTCATGATATCATCATCATAATCATCATCTCATCATGATATCATCATCATCTCATCATGATATCATCATCATTATAGCATCATCATCATCTCATGGTGATATCATCATCATCATCATCATCTCATTATGATATCATCATCAACATCATCATCATCATCATCATCTCATCATTATATCATCATCATCATCTCATCATGATATCATTATCATCATCTCATCATGATATCATCGTCATGATATAATCATCATCTCATCATTATATCATCATCGTGATATCATCATCATCATCATCATCTCATCATGATATAATCATCATGATATCATCATCATCATCATCATCATCATCCCATCATGATATCATCATGATATCATCATCATCATCTCATCATGATATCATCATCATCACCATCATCATCATCTCATCATGATTTCATCATCATTATATCATCATCATCATCATCATCTCATCATTATATCATGATCATCATCATCATCATCATCTCATCATGATATTATTATCATCATCTCATCATGATATCATCACCATGATATCATCATCAGCATCATCTCATCATGATATCATCATCGTGATATCATCATCATCATCATCTCATCATGATATAATCATCATGATATCATCATCATCCCATCATGATATCATCATGATATCATCATCATCATCTCATCATGATATCATCATCATTATATCATCATCATCATCATCATCATCATCATCATCATCATCATCATCATAATATCATCATCATGATATCATCATCATCATCATCATGATATCATCATCATGATATCATCATCATGATATCATCATCATCCCATCATGATATCATCATGATATCATCATCATCATCTCATCATGATATCATCATCATGATATCATCATCATGATATCATCATCATCATCATCATCATCATCATGATATCATCATCATGATATCATCATTATGATATCATCATCATGATATCATCATCATGATATCATCATCATCATCATCATCATGATATCATCATCATCATCTCATCATGATATCATCATCATCATGATATCATTATCATCATCATCATCATCATCTCATCATGATATCATCATCATGATATCATCATCATCATCATCATCATCTCATCATTATATCATTATCATCATCTCATCATGATATCATCATCATGATATCATCATCATCATCATCTCATCATGATATCATCATCATGATATCATCATCATCATCTCATCATGATACCATCATCATGAAATCATCATCATCTCATTATGATATCATCATCATGATATCATCATCATCTCATCATATCATCACCATGATATCATCATAATGAAATCATCATCATCTCATTATGGTATAATCATCATGATTTCATCATCATCTCATCATGATATCATCATCATGATATCATCATCATGATATCATCATCATGATATCATCATCATGATATCATCATCATGATATCATCATCATGATATCATCATCATCATCATCATCATGATATCAACATCATCATCTCATCATGATATCATTATCATCATCATCTCATCATGATATCATCATCATCATCATCATCATGATATCATCATCATCTCATCATGATATCATCATCATCATGATATCATTATCATCATCATCATCATCATCTCATCATGATATCATCATCATGATATCATCATCATCATCATCTCATCATGATATCATTATCATCATCTCATCATGATATCATCATCATGATATCATCATCATCATCATCTCATCATGATATCATCATCATGATATCATCATCATCATCTCATCATGATATCATCATCATGAAATCATCATCATCTCATTATGATATCATCATCATGATATCATCATCATCTCATCATCTCATCATCATGATATCATCATCATGATATCATCATAATGAAATCATCATCATCTCATTATGGTATCATCATCATGATATCATCATCATCTCATCATGATATCATCATCATGATATCATCATCATGATATCATCATCATGATATCATCATCATCACCATCATCATCTCATTATGATATCATTATCATCATCATCATCTCCTCATGATATCATCATCATAATCATCATCTCATCATGATATCATCATCATGATATCATCATCATCATCTCATCATGATATCATCATCATAATCATCATCTCATCATGATATCATCATCATGATATCACCATCATCATCTCATTATGATATCATTATCATCATCATCATCTCCTCATGATATCATCATCATAATCATCATCTCATCATGATATCATCATCATGATATCATCATCATCATCTCATCATGATATCATCATCATAATCATCATCTCATCATGATATCATCATAATGATATCATCATCATCATCTCATCATGATATCATCATAATCATCATCATCTCATTATGATATCATCATCAACATCTCAACATGATATCATTATCATCATCTCATCATGATATCATCGTCATGATATCATCATCATCTCATCATTATATCATCAATGTGATATCATCATCATCATCATCATCTCATCATGATATAATCATCATGATATCATCATCATCATCATCATCATCATCATCATCCCATCATGATATCATCATGATATCATCATCATCATCTCATCATGATATCATCATCATCACCATCATCATCATCTCATCATGATTTCATCATCATTATATCATCATCATCATCATCATCATCTCATCATTATATCATGATCATCATCATTATCATCATCATCTCATCATGATATCATTATCATCGTCTCATCATGATATCATCACCATGAAATCATCATCATCTCATTATGATATCATCATCATGATATCATCATCATCTCATCATATCATCATCATGAGATCATCATCATCTCATCATTATATCATCAATGTGATATCATCATCATCATCATCATCTCATCATGATATAATCATCATGATATCATCATCATCATCATCATCATCATCCCATCATGATATCATCATGATATCATCATCATCATCTCATCATGATATCATCATCATCACCATCATCATCATCTCATCATGATTTCATCATCATTATATCATCATCATCATCATCATCATCATCATCTCATCATTATATCATGATCATCATCATCATCATCATCATCTCATCATGATATCATTATCATCGTCTCATCATGATATCATCACCATGATATCATCATCAGCATCATCTCATCATGATATCATCATCGTGATATCATCATCATCATCATCATCTCATCATGATATAATCATCATGATATCATCATCATCATCATCATCATCATCATCCCATCATGATATCATCATGATATCATCATCATCATCTCATCATGATATCATCATCATTATATCATCATCATCATCATCAACATCATCATCATCATCATCATCATCATCATCATCATGATATCATCATCATCACCATCATCATCTCATCATGATATCATCACCATCATCTCATCATGATATCATCATCATGATATCATCATCATCACCATCATAATCTCATTATGATATCATTATCATCATCATCATCTCCTCATGATATCATCATCATAATCATCATCTCATCATGATATCATCATCATGATATCATCATCATCATCATCATCTCATCATGATATCATCATAATCATCATCATCTCATTATGATATCATCATCAACATCATCATCATCATCTCATCATTATATCATCATCATCATCATCTCATCATGATATCATTATCATCATCTCGTCATGATATCATCATCATCTCATCATTATATCATCATCGTGATATCATCATCATCATCATCATCTCATCATGATATAATCATCATGATATCATCATCATCATCATCATCATCATCCCATCATGATATCATCATGATATCATCATCATCATCTCATCATGATATCATCATCATCACCATCATCATCATCTCATCATGATTTCATCATCATTATATCATCATCATCATCATCATCATCATCATCATCATCTCATCATTATATCATGATCATCATCATCATCATCATCTCATCATGATATCATTATCATCATCTCATCATGATATCATCACCATGATATCATCATCAGCATCATCTCATCATTATATCATTATCGTGATATCATCATCATCATCATCTCATCATGATATAATCATCATGATATCATCATCATCCCATCATGATATCATCATGATATAATCATCATCATCTCATCATGATATCATCATCATTATATCATCATCATCATCATCATCATCATCATCATCATCTCATCATGATATCATCATCATCATCTCATCATGATATCATCATCATCATCATCATCTCATCATGATATCACCATCATCATCTCATCATGATATCATCATCATGATATCATCATCATCATCTCATTATGATATCATCATCATGATATCATCATCATCATCATCTCATCATGATATTATAATCATCATCATCTCATCATGATATCATCATCATGATATCATCATCATCATCATCATCATGATATCATCATCATGATATCATCATCATCATCATCATCATGATATCAACATCATCATCTCATCATGATATCATTATCATCATCATCTCATCATGATATCATCATCATCATCATCATCATGATATCATCATCATCATCTCATCATGATATCATCATCATCATGATATCATTATCATCATCATCATCATCATCATCTCATCATGATATCATCATCATGATATCATCATCATGATATCATCATCATCATCATCATCTCATCATGATATCATTATCATCATCTCATCATGATATCATCATCATCATCATCATCTCATCATGATATCATCATCATGATATCATCATCATCATCTCATCATGATATCATCATCATGAAATCATCATCATCTCATTATGATATCATCATTATGATATCATCATCATCTCATCATATCATCATCATGATATCATCATCATGATATCATCATAATGAAATCATCATCATCTCATTATGGTATCATCATCATGATATCATCATCATCTCATCATGATATCATCATCATGATATCATCATCATGATATCATCATCATGATATCATCATCATGATATCATCATCATGATATCATCATCATCATCTCATCATGATATCATCATCATAATTTCATCATGATATCATCATCATCATCATCATCTCATCATGATATCATCATCTCATCATGATATCATCATCATCATCA
Organism: Pelodytes ibericus; assembly: GCA_036172795.1. NCBI lineage: Eukaryota > Metazoa > Chordata > Amphibia > Anura > Pelodytidae > Pelodytes > Pelodytes ibericus. The sequence goes on from JAYKOZ010000024.1 coordinate 204,257, forward strand.
TTACTGTCTCATCATGATATTATCATCATCATCATCATCATCATCATCATCATCATCATCATCATGATATCATCATCATCACCATCATCATCTCATCATGATATCATCACCATCATCTCATCATGATATCATCATCATGATATCATCATCATCATCATCATCATCTCATCAATATATCATCATCATCATCATCTCATCATGATATCATCATCATCATCATCATCTCATCATGATATCACCATCATCATCTCATCATGATATCATCATCATGATATCATCATCATCATCTCATTATGATATCATCATCTCATCATGATATTATAATCATCATCATCATCATCATCATCTCATCATGATATCATCATCATGATATCATCATCATCATCATCATGATATCATCATCATGATATCATCATCATGATATCATCATCATGATATCATCATCATCATCATCATCATCATGATATCAACATCATCATCTCATCATGGTATCATTATCATCATCATCTCATCATGATATCATCATCATCATCATCATCATGATATCATCATCATCATCTCATCATGATATCATCATCATCATGATATCATTATCATCATCATCATCATCTCATCATGATATCATCATCATGATATCATCATCATCATCATCATCTCATCATGATATCATTATCATCATCTCATCATGATATCATCGTCATGATATCATCATCATCATCATCTCATTATGATATCATCATCGTGATATCATCACCATCATCTCATCATGATATAATCATCATGATATCATCATCAGCATCATCATCATCCCATCATGATATCATCATGATATCATCATCATCTCATCATGATATCATCATCATTATATCATCATCATCATCATCTCATCATGATATCATCATCATCACCATCATCATCTCATCATGATATCATTATCATCATCTCATCATGATATCATCATCATGATATCATCATCATCATCTCATTATGATATCATCATCATGATATCATCATCATCATCATCTCATCATGATATCATCATCATGATATCATCATCATCATCATCTCATCATGATATCATCAACATGAAATCATCATCATCTCATCATATCATCATCATGATATCATCATCATGATATCATCATAATGAAATCATCATCATCTCATTATGGTATCATCATCATGATATCATCATCATCTCATCATGATATCATCATCATGATATCATCATCATGATATCATCATCATGATATAATCATCATGATATCATCATCATCATCTCATCATGATATCATCATTTCATCATGATATCATCATCATTATCATCATCATCTCATCATGATATCATCATCTCATCATGATATCATAATCATCATCATTACTGTCTGATCATGATATTATCATCATCATCTCATCATGATATCATCATCATCTCATCATGATATCATCATCATCATCATCATCTCATCATTATATCATCATCATGATATCATCATCATCATCATCTCATCATGATATCATCATCATGATATCATCATCATCATCTCATGGTGATATAATCATCATCATCATCTCATCATGATATCACCATCATGATATCATCATTATCATCTCATGATATCATCATCATCATCATCATCATCATCATCATCATCATCATCATCATCATCATATCATCATGATATCATCATCATCATCATCTCATCATGATATCATCATCATGATATCATCATCATCATCATCTCATGGTGATATCATCTTCTTCATCCTCTCATCATGATATCATCATAATCATCATCATCTCATCATGATATCATCATCATGATATCATCATCATCATCTCATCATGATATCATCATCATGATATCATCATCATCATCTCATCATGATATCATCATCATCATCTCATCATGATATCATCATCATGATATCATCATCATCATCTCATCATGATATAATCATCATGATATCATCATCATCATCTCATCATAATATCATCATGATATCATCATTTCATCATGATATCATCATCTCATCATGATATCATCACCATGATATCATCATCTCATCATGATATCATCATCATGATATCATCATGATATCATCATCATCATCTCATCATAATATCATCATGATATCATCATTTCATCATGATATCATCATCTCATCATGATATCATCACCATGATATCATCATCTCATCATGATATTATCATCATGATATCATCATGATATCATCATCATCATCATCATCATCATCATCTCATTATGATATCATCATCATGATATCATCATCATCTCATCATGATATCATCATCATCATCATCATCATCATCATTATCATCATCATGATATCATCATCATCACCATTTCATCATGCTATCATTATCATCATCTCATCATGATATGATCATATTATCATCATAATCATCATCATCATCATCATCATCATCTCATCATGATATCATCATCATTTTAATATGATATCATCATCATCTCATCATGATATCATCATCATCACCATCTCATTATGCAATCATTATCATCATCTCATCATGTTATCATCGTCATGATATCATCATCATCATCATCTTATCATGATATCATCATCATGATATCATCATCACCTCATCATGATATCATAATCATGATATCATCATCATCATCTCATCATGATATCATCATCATCATCATCATCTCATCATCATCATCATCTCATCATGATATCATCATCATCATCATCATCATCATCTCATCATGATATCATCATCATCATCATCATCTCATCATGATATCATCATCATGAGATCATCATCATCATCATCATCATCATCATCATCTCATGGTGATATCATCATCATTATCTCATCATGATATCATCATCATCATCATCATCATCATTACCGTCTCATCATGACATCATCATCATCATCATCTCATCATGATATCATCACCATCTCATAATGATATCATCATCATCACCATCTCATCATGATATCATCATCATCTCATCATGGTATCATCATCATGATATCATCATCATCATCTCATGGTGATATCATCATCATCATCATCATCATCTCTTCATGATATCATCATCATCTCATCATGATATAATCATCATGATATCATCATCATCATCATATCATCATGATATCATCATCATCTCATCATGATATCATCATCATGATATCATCATCATCTCATGGTGATATCATCATCATCATCATCATCTCATCATGATATCATCATCATGATATCATCATCTCATCATGATATCATCATCATGATATCATCATCATCATCTCATCATGATATCATCATCATCATCTCATCATGATATCATCATCGTGATATCATCATCATCAGCATCTCATCATGATATAATCATCATGATATCATCATCATCATCATCATCTCATCATGATATCATCATCATGATATCATCATCATCATCTTCATCATCATCTCATCATCATCATCATCTCATCATGATATCATCATTATGATATCATTATCATCATCATCTCATCATGATATCATCATCATGATATCATCATCATCATCATAATCATCATCTCATCATGATATCATCATCATCATCTCATCATGATATCATCATCATGATATCATCATCATGATATCATCATCATGATATCATCATCATCATCTCATCATGATATCATCATCATGATATCATCATCATCTCATTATGATATCATCATCATGATATCATCATCATCATCATCATCATCTCATCATGATATCATCATCATCATATCATCATCATGATATCATCATCATCATCAACTCATCATGATATCATTATCATCATCTCATCATGATATCATCATCATGATATCATCATCATCATCATAATCATCATCTCATCATGATATCATCATCATCATCTCATCATGATATCATCATCATGATATCATCATCATGATATCATCATCATGATATCATCATCATCATCTCATCATGATATCATCATCATCATCTCATCATGATATCATCATCATGATATCATCATCATGATATCATCATCATGATATCATCATCATCATCTCATCATGATATCATCATCATGATATCATCATCATCTCATTATGATATCATCATCATGATATCATCATCATCATCATCATCATCTCATCATGATATCATCATCATCATATCATCATCATGATATCATCATCATCATCAACTCATCATGATATCATTATCATCATCTCATCATGATATCATCGTCATGATATCATCATCATCATCATCTCATCATGATATTATCATCGTGATATCATCATCTCATCATGATATCATCGTCATGATATCATCATCATCATCATCATCTCATCATGATATCATCATCATTATATCATCATCATCATCATCATCATCATCATCATCATCATCTCATCATGATATCATCATCATCACCATCATCATCTCATTATGATATCATTATCATCATCATCATCTCCTCATGATATCATCATCATAATCATCATCTCATCATGATATCATAATCATGATATCATCATCATCATCTCATCATGATATCATCATAATCATCATCATCTCATTATGATATCATCATCAACATCATCATCATCATCATCATCTCATCATTATATCATCATCATCATCTCATCATGATATCATTATCATCATCTCATCATGATATCATCGTCATGATATCATCATGATATCATCATCATCTCATCATTATATCATCATCGTGATATCATCATCATCATCATCATCTCATCATGATATAATCATCATGATATCATCATCATCATCATCATCATCATCCCATCATGATATCATCATGATATCATCATCATCATCTCATCATGATATCATCATCATCACCATCATCATCATCTCATCATGATATCATCATCATTATATCATCATCATAATCATCATCATCATCTCATCATGATATCATCATCATCATCATCTCATCATGATACCATCATCTTGATATCATCATCATCATCATCATCATCATCATAATTTCATCATGATATCATCATCATCATCATCTCATCATTATATCATCATCATCATCATTACCGTCTCATCATTATATTATCATCATCATCTCATCATGGTATCATCATCATCATCATCATCTCATCATGATATCATCATCATGATATCATCATCATGATATCATCATCATGATATCATCATCATCATCTCATCATGATATCATCATCTTGATATCATCATCATCATCATCATCATCTCATCATTATATCATCATCATGATATCATCATCATCTCATCATCATATCATCATCATCACATCTCATCATGCTATCATTATCATCATCTCATCATGATACCATCATCTTGATATCATCATCATCATCATCATAATTTCATCATGATATCATCATCATCATCATCATCTCATCATTATATCATCATCATCATCATCATCATTACCGTCTCATCATTATATTATCATCATCATCTCATCATGATATCATCATCATCTCATCATGGTATCATCATCATCATCATCATCTCATCATTATATCATCATCATCATCATCATCATTACCGTCTCATCATTATATTATCATCATCATCTCATCATGATATCATCATCATGATATCATCATCATGATATCATCATCATCATCTCATCATGATATCATCATCATCATCTCATCATGATATCATCATCTTGATATCATCATCATCATCATCATCATCATCTCATCATTATATCATCATCATGATAACATCATCATATCATCATCATCACATCTCATCATGCTATCATTATCATCATCTCATCATGATATCATCGTCATGATCTCATCATCATCATCATCATCATCATCATCATCTCATCATGATATCATCATGATATCATCATCATCTCATCATGGTATCATCATCATCATCTCATCAATATATCATCATCATGATATCATCATCATCATCTCATCATGATATCATCATCATGATATCATCATCATCTCATCATGATATCATCATCATGATATTATCTTCATGATATCATCATCATCATCATCATCTCATCATGATATCATCATCATCATTTCATCATGATATCATCATCATCATCATCATCATCATCATCATCTCATCATGATATCATCATCATCATCTCATCATGATATCATCATCATCATCATCATCTCAGCATTATATCATCATCATCATCATCTCATCATGATATCATCATCATCATCATCATCATCTCATGATGATATCGTCATCATCATCATCAGCATCTCATCATGATATAATCATCATGATATCATCATCATCATCATCATCATCATCATCATCATCATCTCATCATGATATCATCATCATGATATCATCATCATCATCATCATCTCATGATGATATCGTCATCATCATCATCAGCATCTCATCATGATATAATCATCATGATATCATCATCATCATCATCTCATCATGATATCATCATCATGATATCATCAACATCATCTCATCATGATATCATCATCATCATCTCATCATGATATCATCATCGAGATATCATCATCATCAGCATCTCATCATGATATAATCATCATGATATCATCATCATCATCATCTCATCATGATATCATCATGATATCATCATCTCATCATGATATTATCATCTCATCATGATATCATAATCATGATATCATCCTCTCATCATGATATCATCATCATGATATCATCATCATCATCTTCATCATCATCTCATCATGATATCATCATCATCATCATCATCATCTCATCATGGTATCATCATCATGATATCATCATCATCATCATCATCATCATCATCATCATCATCATCATCATCATCATCATCATCATCATCATCATCATTATCTCATCATGATATCATCATCATCATCATCTCATCATGATATCATCATCATCATCTCATCATGATATCATCATCATCATCATCATCTCATCATGATATCATCATCATGAGATCATCATCATCATCATCTCATGGTGATATCATCATCATCATCATCATCATCATGATATCATCATCATCATCATCATTACCGTCTCATCATGATATCATCATCATGATATCATCATCATCATCATCCCATCATGATATCATCATCATCACCATCTCATCATGATATCATCTCATTATTATATCATCATCATCTCATCATGATATCATCATCATCATCTCATCATGATATCATCATCATCATCATCTCATCATGATATCATCATCATTTCATCATGATATCATCATCATCACCATCTCATCATGCTATCATTATCATCATCTCATCATGATATCATCATCATCATCATCATCATCATCATCATCATCTCATCATGATATCATCATCATCATCATCTCATCATGATATCATCATCATCATCATCATCTCATCATGATATCATCATCATGATATCCTCATCATCATCATCTCATCATGATGATATCCTCATCATCATCATCTCATCATGATATCATCATCATCACCTCATCATGATATCATCATCATGATATCATCATCATCATCTCATCATGATATCATCATGATATTATCATCATCATCTCATCAAGATATCATCATTATCATCATCTCATCATGATATCATCATCATGATATCCTCATCATCATCACCTCATCATGATATCATCATCCTGATAATATAATCATCATCATCATCATCATCATCATCATCATCATCATCATCTCATCATGATATCATCATCATCATCATCTCATCATGATATAATCATCATGATATCATCATCATCATATCATCATGATATCATCATCATATCATCATGATATCATCATCATCTCATCATGATATCATCATCATGATATTATCATCATCATCTCATCATGATATCATCATCGTCATCATCTCATCATGATATCATAATCATCATCATCATCATTATACTCATCATCATCATCTCATCATGATATCATCATCATCATCATCTCATCATGATATCATCATCATGATATCATCATTATCATCTCATCATGATATCATCATCATCATCATCTCATCATGATATCATCATCATGATATCATCATCATCTCATCATGATATCATCATCATTATATCATCATCATCATCTCATGGTGATATCATCATCAGCATCATCTCATCATGATATCATCATCATCATCATCATCATCATCTCATCATGATATCATCATATTGATATCATCATCATCATCATCATCTCATCATGATATCATCATCATGATATCATCATCATGATATCATCATCATCATCTCATCATGATATCATCATCATGATATCATCATCATCATCATCTCATGGTGATATAATCATCATCATCATCTCATCATGATATCATCATCTCATCATGATATCATCATCATGATATCATCATCATGATATCATCATCATCATCTCATCATGATATCACCATCATGATATCATCATTATCATCTCATCATGATATCATCATCATCATCATCATCATCATCATCATCATCATCATCTCATCATGATATCATCATCATCATCATCATCATCTCATCATGATATCATCATCATGATATCATCATCATCATCTCATGGTGATATCATCTTCTTCATCCTCTCATCATGATATCATCATAATCATCATCATCTCATCATGATATCATCATCATGATATCATCATCATCATCTCATCATGATATCATCATCATCATCTCATCATGATATCATCATCATCTCATCATGATATCATCATCGTGATATCATCATCATCAGCATCTCATCATGATATAATCATCATGATATCATCATCATCATCTCATCATAATATCATCATGATATCATCATCATCATCTCATCATAATATCATCATGATATCATCATCTCATCATGATATCATCATCTCATCATGATATCATCACCATGATATCATCATCTCATCATGATATCATCATCATGATATCATCATGATATCATCATCATCATCATCATCTCATTATGATATCATCATCATGATATCATCATCATCTCATCATGATATCATCATCATCATCATCATCATCATGATATCATCATCATCACCATTTCATCATGCTATCATTATCATCATCTCATCATGATATGATCATATTATCATCATAATCATTATCATCATCATCTCATCATGATATCATCATCATTTTAATATGATATCATCATCATCTCATCATGATATCATCATCATCACCATCTCATCATGCAATCATTATCATCATCTCATCATGTTATCATTGTCATGATATCATCATCATCATTATCTTATCATGATATCATCATCATGATATCATCATCACCTCATCAAGATATCATCATCATCATCTCATCATGATATCATCATCATCATCATCATCATCATCTCATCATGATATCATCATCATCATCATCATCTCATGATGATATCATCATCATGAGATCATCATCATCATCATCTCATGGTGATATCATCATCATGAGATCATCATGATATCATCATCATCATCATCATCATTACCGTCTCATCATGACATCATCATCATCATCATCTCATCATGATATCATCACCATCTCATCATGCTATCATTATCATCATCTCTTCATTATATCATCATCATGATATCATCTCATCATTATATCATAATCATCTCATCATGATATCATCATCATCATCTCATCATGATATCATCATCATCATCTCATCATGATATCATTATCTCATCATGATATCATCTTATCATGATATCATCTCATCATGATATCATCATCATTTCATCATGATATCATCATCATCATGATATCATCATCATTTCATCATGATATCATCATCATCTCATCATGATATCATCATCATCTCATCATGATATCATCATCATTTCATCATGATATCATCATCATCACCATCTCATCATGATATAATCATCATGATATCATCATCATATCATCATGATATCATCATCATCTCATCATGATATCATCATCATGATATCATCATCGTCTCATGGTGATATCATCATCATCATCATCTCATCATGATATCATCATCATCTCATCATGATATCATCATCATGATATCATCATCATCTCATGGTGATATCATCATCATCATCTCATCACGATATCATCATCGTGATATCATCATCATCAGTATCTCATCATGATATAATCATCATGATATCATCATCATCATCTCATCATGATATCATCATCATGATATCATCATCATGATATCATCATCATGATATCATCATCATCTCATCATATCATCATCATCATCATCTCATCATGATATCATCATCATGATATCATCATCATCATCTCATCATGATATCATCATAATGATATCATCATCATCATCATCATCATCTCATCATGATATCATCATCATCATCATCATCATCATCATCATCATCATCTAATCATGATATCATCATCATGAGATCATCATCATCATCATCTCATCATGATATCATCATCATCTCATCATGATATCATCATCATCATGATATCATCATCATGATATCATCATCATCATCATCTCATCATGATATCATCATCATGATATCATCTTCATCATCTCATCATGATATCATCATCATGATATCATCATCATCATCATCTCATCATGATATCATCATCATCATCATCATCATCATCATCATCATCATCTAATCATGATATCATCATCATCATCATCATCCCATCATGATAACATCATCACCACCATCTCATCATGATATCATCTCATCATTATATCATCATCATCTCATCATGATATCATCATCATCATCATCTCATCATGATATCATCATCATCATCTCATCATTATATCATCATCATCTCATCATGATATCATCATGTCATCATGATATCATCATCATTTCTTCATGATATCATCATCATCACCATCTCATCATGCTATCATCATCATGATATTATCATCATCATCATCATCATCATCATCTCATCATGATATCATCATCATCATCATCATCATCATCTCATCATGATATCATCATCATGATATCATCATCATCATCATCATCTCATCATGATATCATCATCATGATATCCTCATCATCATCATCTCATCATGATATCATCATCATCATCATCATCTCATCATGATATCATCATCATGATATCCTCATCATCATCATCTCATCGTGATGATATCCTCATCATCATCATCTCATCATGATATCATCATCATCACCTCATCATGATATCATCATCATGATATCATCATCATGATATCATCATGATATCATCATCATCACCATCATCATCTCATTATGATATCATCATCATCATCATCATCTCCTCATGATATCATCATCATAATCATCATCTCATCATGATATCATCATCATCATCTCATCATTATATCATCATCATCATCTCATCATGATATCATCGTCATGATATCATCATCATCATCATCTCATCATTATATCATCATCATCATCTCATCATGATATCATTATCATCATCTCATCATGATATCATCGTCATGATATCATCATCATCATCATCTCATCATTATATCATCATCGTGATATCATCATCATCATCATCATCTCATCATGATATAATCATCATGATATCATCATCATCATCATCATCCCATCATGATATCATCATGATATCATCATCATCATCTCATCATGATATCATCATCATCACCATCATCATCATCTCATCATGATATCATCATCATAATATCATCATCATCACCATCATCATCTCATCATTATATCATCATCATCATCATCATCATCATCATCTCATCATGATATCATTATCATCATCTCATCATGATATCATCGCCATGATATCATCACCATCATCATCATCTCATCATGATATCATCATCGTGATATCATCATCATCATCTCATCATGATATAATCATCATGATATCATCATCATCATCATCCCATCATGATATCATCATGATATCATCATCATCATCTCATCATGATATCATCATCATTATATCATCATCATCATCATCATCATCATCATCATCATCATCATCTCATCATGATATCATAATCATTATATCATCATCATCATCATCATCATCATCATCATCATCATCATCATCATCTCATCATGATATCATCATCATCACCATCATCATCTCATCATGATATCATCATCATCATCTCATCATGATATCATTATCATGATATCATCATCATGATATCATCATCATCATCTCATCATGATATCATCATTATCATCTCACCATGATATCATCATTATCATCTCATCATGATATCATCATCATCATCATCTCATCATGATATCATCATCATCATCATCATCTCATCATGATATCATCATCATGATATCATCATCATCATCATCTCATCATGATATCATCATCATGATATCATCATCATGATATCATCATCATCATCATCTCATCATGATATCATCATCATGATATCATCATCATGATATCATCATCATGATATCATCATCATGATATCATCATCATCTCATTATGATATCATCATCATGATATCATCATCATCATCATCATCTCATCATGATATCATCATCATCATCATATCATCATCATGATATCATCATCATCATCATCATGATATCATCATCATCATCATCATCATCATCATCATCATTATCATCTCATCATGATATCATCATCATCATATCATCATCATGATATCATCATCATCATCATCTCATCATGATATCATTATCATCATCTCATCATGATATCATCGTCATGATATCATCAACATCATCATCATATCATCATGATATCATCATCTCATCATGATATCATCGTCATGATATCATCATCATCATCATCATCTCATCATGATATCATCATCATTATATCATCATCATCATCATCATCATCATCATCATCTCATCATGATATCATCATCATCACCATCATCATCTCATTATGATATCATCATCATCATCATCTCCTCATGATATCATCATCATGATATCATCATCTCATCATGATATCATCATAATCATCATCATCTCATCATGATATCATCATCAACATCATCATCCTCATCATCTCATCATTATATCATCATCATCTCATCATGATATCATTATCATCATCTCATCATGATATCATCGTCATGATATCATCATCATCTCATCATTATATCATCATCGTGATATCATCATTATATCATCATCATCATCATCATCATCATCTCATCATTATATCATCATCATCATCATCATCATCATCATCTCATCATGAAATAATCATCATGATATCATCATCATCATCATCATCCCATCATGATATCATCATGATATCATCATCATCTCATCATGATATCATCATCATCACCATCATCATCATCTCATCATGATATCATCATCATTATATCATCATCATCATCATCATCATCATCTCATCATTATATCATCATCATCATCATCATCATCATCATCATCATCATCATCATCTCATCATGATATCATTATCATCATCTCATCATGATATCATCGCCATGATATCATCATCATCATCATCTCATCATGATATCATCATCGTGATATCATCATCATCATCATCTCATCATGATATAATCATCATGATATCATCATCATCATCATCCCATCATGATATCATCATGATATCATCATCATCATCTCATCATGATATCATCATCATTATATCATCATCATCATCATCATCATCATCATCATCATCCCATCATGATATCATCATGATATCATCATCATCATCATCTCATCATGATATCATCATCATCACCATCATCATCATTTCATCATGATATCATCATCATTATATCATCATCATCATCTCATCATTATATCATCATCATCACCATCATCATCATCTCATCATGATATCATTATCATCATCTCATCATGATATCATCATCATCATCATCTCATCATGATATCATCGTCATGATATCATCATCATCATCATATCATCATGATATCATCATCGTGATATCATCATCATCATCATCTCATCATGATATCATCGTCATGAAATCATCATCATCATCATCTCATCATGATATCATCATCATTATATCATCATCATCATCATCATCATCATCATCATCATCTCATCATGATATCATCATCATCACCATCATCATCTCATTATGATATCATCATCATCATCATCTCCTCATGATATCATCATCATAATCATCATCTCATCATGATATCATCATCATGATATCATCATCTCATCATGATATCATCATAATCATCATCATCTCATCATGATATCATCATCAACATCATCATCATCATCATCTCATCATTATATCATCATCATCATCTCATCATGATATCATTATCATCATCTCATCATGATATCATCGTCATGATATCATCATCATCTCATCATTATATCATCATCGTGATATCATCATTATATCATCATCATCATCATCATCATCATCATCATCATCATCTCATCATTATATCATCATCATCATCATCATCATCTCATCATGATATAATCATCATGATATCATCATCATCATCATCATCCCATCATGATATCATCATGATATCATCATCATTATATCATCATCATCATCATCATCATCATCTCATCATTATATCATCATCATCATCATCATCATCATCTCATCATGATATAATCATCATGATATCATCATCATCATCATCATCCCATCATGATATCATCATGATATCATCATCATCTCATCATGATATCATCATCATCACCATCATCATCTCATCATGATATCATCATCATTATATCATCATCATCATCATCATCATCATCTCATCATTATATCATCATCATCATCATCATCATCATCATCTCATCATGATATCATTATCATCATCTCATCATGATATCATCGCCATGATATCATCATCATCATCATCATCTCATCATGATTTCATCATCGTGATATCATCATCATCATCATCTCATCATGATATAATCATCATGATATCATCATCATCATCATCCCATCATGATATCATCATGATATCATCATCATCATCTCATCATGATATCATCATCATTATATCATCATCATCATCATCATCATCATCATCATCTCATCATGATATAATCATCATGATATCATCATCATCATCATCATCCCATCATGATATCATCATGATATCATCATCATCATCATCTCATCATGATATCATCATCATCACCATCATCATCATTTCATCATGATATCATCATCATTATATCATCATCATCATTTCATCATGATATCATCATCATTATATCATCATCATCATCATCATCATCATCTCATCATTATATCATCATCATCACCATCATCATCATCTCATCATGATATCATTATCATCATCTCATCATTATATCATCATCATCATCATCATCATCTCATCATGATATCATTATCATCATCTCATCATGATATCATCGTCATGATATCATCATCATCATCATATCATCATGATATCATCATCGTGATATCATCATCATCATCATCTCATCATGATATCATCGTCATGATATCATCATCATCATCATCTCATCATGATATCATCATCATTATATCATCATCATCATCATCATCATCATCATCATCTCATCATGATATCATCATCATCACCATCATCATCTCATTATGATATCACCATCATCATCATCTCCTCATGATATCATCATCATAATCATCATCTCATCATGATATCATCATCATGATATCATCATCTCATCATGATATCATCATAATCATCATCATCTCATCATGATATCATCATCAACATCATCATCATCATCATCTCATCATTATATCATCATCATCATCTCATCATGATATCATTATCATCATCTCATCATGATATCATCGTCATGATATCATCATCATCTCATCATTATATCATCATCGTGATATCATCATCGTCATCATCTCATCATGATATAATCATCATGATATCATCATCATCATCATCATGCCATCATGATATCATCATGATATCATCATCATCTCATCATGATATCATCATCATCACCATCATCATCATCTCATCAGGATATCATCATCATTATATCATCATCATCATCATCATCATCTCATCATTATATCATCATCATCATCATCATCTCATCATGATATAATCATCATGATATCATCATCATCATCATCATCCCATCATGATATCATCATGATATCATCATCATCTCATCATGATATCATCATCATCACCATCATCATCATCTCATCATGATATCATCATCATTATATCATCATCATCATCATCATCATCATCATCTCATCATTATATCATCATCATCTCATCATGATATCATTATCATCATCTCATCATGATATCATCGCCATGATATCATCATCATCATCATCTCATCATGATATCATCATCGTGATATCATCATCATCATCATCTCATCATGATATAATCATCATGATATCATCATCATCATCATCCCATCATGATATCATCGTGATATCATCATCATCATCTCATCATGATATCATCATCATTATATCATCATCATCATCATCATCATCATCTCATCATGATATAATCATCATGATATCATCATCATCATCATCATCCCATCATGATATCATCATGATATCATCATCATCATCATCATCATCATCTCATCATGATATCATCATCATCATCATCATCATCTCATCATTATATCATCATCATCACCATCATCATCATCTCATCATGATATCATTATCATCATCTCATCATGATATCATCATCATCATCATCTTCATCTCATCATGATATCATCATCATCATGATATCATTATCATCATCATCATCATCATCATCATCATCTCATCATGATATCATCATCATCATCATGATATCATCATCATCATCATGATATCATCATCATGATATCATCATCAAGATATCATCATCATGATATCATCATCAAGATATCATCATCATGATATCATCATCATCATCATCATCATCATATCATCATCATGATATCATCATCATCATCATCATCATCTCATCATGATATCATCATCATCATCATCATCATTTCATCATGATATCATCATCATGATATCATCATCATGATATCATCATCATCATCTCATCATGATATCATCATCATCATCATCATCATCATCATCATCATCATCATCATCTCATCATGATATTATCATCATCATCATCATCATCATTTCATCATGATATCATCATCATGATATCATCATCATCATCTCATCATGATATAATCATCGTGATATCATCATCATCATCATCTCATCATGATATCATCGTCATGATATCATCATCATCATCATCTCATCATGATATCATCATCATTATATCATCATCATCATCATCATCATCTCATCATGATATCATCATCATCACCATCATCATCTCATCATGATATCATCATCATCATCTCATCATGATATCATCATCATGATATCATCATCATCATCATCTCATCATGATATCATCATCATCATCATCTCATCATGATATCATCATCATCATCATCATCATCATCTCATCATGATATCATCATCATCATCTCATCATGATATCATGATCATGATATCATCATCATCATCATCTCATCATGATATCATCATCATGATATCATCATCATCTCATCATGATATCATCATCATGATATCATCATCATGATATCATCATCATCATCTCATCATGATATCATTATCATCATCTCATCATGATATCATCATCATGATATCATCATCATCTCATCATGATATCATCATCATGATATCATCATCATGATATCATCATCATCATCTCATCATGATATCATCATAATCATCATCATCTCATCATGATATCATCATAATCATCATCATCTCATCATGATAT
The DNA here is from genome assembly GCA_036172795.1 of Pelodytes ibericus. NCBI lineage: Eukaryota > Metazoa > Chordata > Amphibia > Anura > Pelodytidae > Pelodytes > Pelodytes ibericus. The sequence goes on from JAYKOZ010000024.1 coordinate 222,176, forward strand.
CATCATCATAATCATCATCTCATCATGATATCATCATCATGATATCATCATCATGATATCATCATCATCATCTCATCATGATATCATCATAATCATCATCATCTCATCATGATATCATCATCAACATCATCATTATCATCATCTCATCATTATATCATCATCATCATCATCATCATCATCATCATCATCATCATCTCATCATTATATCATCATCATCATCATCATCATCTCATCATGATATCATTATCATCATCTCATCATGATATCATCGTCATGATATCATCATCATCATCATCTCATCATTATATCATCATCGTGATATCATCATCATCATCTCATCATGATATAATCATCATGATATCATCATCATCATCATCCCATCATGATATCATCATGATATCATCATCATCATCTCATCATGATATCATCATCATTATATCACCATCATCATCATCTCATCATGATATCATCATCATCATCATCATCATCTCATCATGATATCATCATCATCATTATCATCTCATCATGATATCATAATCATCATCTTATCATGATATCATCATCATCATCTCATCATGATATCATCATCATCATCATCATCATCATCATCATCATCATCATCATCATCATCATTATCTCATCATGATATCATCATCATCATCATCATCTCATCATGATATCATTATCATCATCATCTCATCATGATATCATCATCATGATATCATCATCATCATCATCATCATCATCATCATCATCTCATCATGATATCATCATCATCATGATATCATTATCATCATCATCATCATCATCATCTCATCATGATATCATCATCATCATCATCATCATCTCATCATGATATCATCATCATCATGATATCATTATCATCATCATCATCATCATCATCTCATCATGATATCATCATCATCATCATGATATCATCATCATGATATCATCATCATCTCATCATGATATCATCATCATCATGATATCATTATCATCATCATGATATCATCATCATTATCTCATCATGATATCATTATCATCATCATCTCATCATGATATCATCATCATGATATCATCATCATCATCATCTCATCATGATATCATCATCATCATGATATCATAATCATCATCATCATCATCATCATCTCTTCATGATATCATCATCATCATCATGATATCATCATCATGATATCAGCATCATGATATCATCATCATGATATCATCATCATGATATCATCATCATCTCATCATGATATCATCATCATGATATCATCATCATCTCATCATGATATCATCATCATCATGATATCATTATCATCATCATCATCATCATCATCATCATCTCATCATGATATCATCATCATCATCATCATTTCATCATGATATCATCATCATCATCATCATCATCATCATCTCATCATGATATCATCATCATCATCATCATCTCATCATTATATCATCATCATCATCATCATCATTTCATCATGATATCATCATCATCATCTCATCATGATATCATCGTCATGATATCATCATCATCATCATCTCATCATGATATCATCATCGTGATATCATCATCATCATCTCATCATGATATAATCATCATGATATCATCATCATCATCATCCCATCATGATATCATCATGATATCATCATCATCATCTCATCATGATATCATCATCATTATATCACCATCATCATCATCTCATCATGATATCATCATCATCATCATCATCATCATCATCATCTCATCATGATATCATCATCATCATCATCATCATCATCATCTCATCATGATATCATAATCATCATCTTATCATGATATCATCATCATGATATCATCATCATCATCATCTCATCATGATATCATCATCATCATCATCATCATCATCATTATCTCATCATGATATCATCATCATCATCATCATCTCATCATGATATCATTATCATCATCATCTCATCATGATATCATCATCATGATATCATCATCATCATCATCATCATCATCATCATCATCATCATCATCATCTCATCATGATATCATCATCATCATGATATCATTATCATCATCATCATCATCATCATCTCATCATGATATCATCATCATCATCATCATCATCTCATCATGATATCATCATCATCATGATATCATTATCATCATCATCATCATCATCATCATCATCTCATCATGATATCATCATCATCATCATGATATCATCATCATGATATCATCATCATGATATCATCATCATGATATCATCATCATGATATCATCATCATCTAATCATGATATCATCATCATCATGATATCATTATCATCATCATGATATCATCATCATCATCATCTCATCATGATATCATTATCATCATCATCTCATCATGGTATCATCATCATGATATCATCATCATGATATCATCATCATCATCATCTCATCATGATATCATCATCATCATGATATCATTATCATCATCATCATCATCATCATCATCTCTTCATGATATCATCATCATCATCATCATGATATCAACATCATGATATCAGCATCATGATATCATCATCATGATATCATCATCATGATATCATCATCATCTCATCATGATATCATCATCATCATGATATCATTATCATCATCATCATCATCATCATCATCATCATCATCATCATCATCTCATCATGATATCATCATCATCATCATCATCACCATCATCATTTCATCATGATATCATCATCATGATATCATCATCATCATCTCATCATGATATCATCATCATCATCATCTCATCATGATATCATCATCAACATCATCATCACCATCATCATTTCATCATGATATCATCATCATCATCATCATCATCATCTCATCATTATATCATCATCATCATCATCATCATCTCATCATGATATCATTATCATCATCTCACAATGATATCATCGTCATGATATCATCATCATCATCATCATCTCATCATGATATCATCATCGTGATATCATCATCATCATCTCATCATGATATAATCATCATGATATCATCATCATCATCATCCCATCATGATATCATCATCATCATCATCTCATCATGATATCATCATCATTATATCACCATCATCATCATCTCATCATGATATCATCATCATCATCATCATCATCATCATCATCATCATCATCATCATCATCTCATCATGATATCATCATCATCATCATCATCATCTCATCATGATATCATAATCATCATCTTATCATGATATCATCATCATGATATCATCATCATCATCTCATCATGATATCATCATCATCATCATCATCATCATCATTATCTCATCATGATATCATCATCATCATCTCATCATGATATCATTATCATCATCATCTCATCATGATATCATCATCATGATATCATCATCATCATCATCATCATCATCATCTCATCATGATATCATCATCATCATGATATCATTATCATCATCATCATCATCATCATCTCATCATGATATCATCATCATCATCATCTCATCATGATATCATCATCATGATATCATCATCATCATCATCATCATCATCTCATCATGATATCATCATCATCATGATATCATTATCATCATCATCATCATCATCATCATCATCTCATCATGATATCATCATCATCATCATCATCATCATCATCATCATCTCATCATGATATCATCATCATCATGATATCATTATCATCATCATCATCATCATCTCATCATGATATCATCATCATCATCATGATATCATCATGATATCATCATCATGATATCATCATCATGATATCATCATCATGATATCATCATCATCTCATCATGATATCATCATCATCATGATATCATTATCATCATCATGATATCATCATCATCATCTCATCATGATATCATCATCATCATGATATCATTATCATCATCATGATATCATCATCATGATATCATCATCATCATGATATCATTATCATCATCATCATCATCATCATCATCATCATCTCTTCATGATATCATCATGATATCATCATGATATCATCATCATCATCATGATATCATTATCATCATCATCATCATCATCATCATCATCATCTCTTCATGATATCATCATCATCATCATGATATCATCATCATGATATCATCATCATGATATCATCATCATGATATCATCATCATGATATCATCATCATGATATCATCATCATCTCATCATGATATCATCATCATGATATCATTATCATCATCATCATCATCATCATCATCATCATCATCTCATCATGATATCATCATCATCATCATCATCATTTCATCATGATATCATCATCATGATATCATCATCATCATCTCATCATGATATCATCATCATCATCATCATCATCATCATCATCATCTCATCATGATATTATCATCATCATCATCATCATCATCATCTCCTCATGATATCATCATCATAATCATCATCTCATCATGATATCATCATCATGATATCATCATCATCATCTCATCATGATATCATCATAATCATCATCATCTCATCATGATATCATCATCAACATCATCATCATCATCATCATCATCATCTCATCATGATATCATCATCATCATATCATCATCATGATATCATCATCATCATCATCTCATCATGATATCATTATCATCATCTCATCATGATATCATCGTCATTATATCATCATCATCATCATATCATCATGATATCATCATCGTGATATCATCATCATCATCATCATCATCTCATCATGATATCATCGTCATGATATCATCATCATCATCATCATCATCTCATCATGATATCATCATCATTATATCATCATCATCATCATCATCATCATCATCTCATCATGATATCATCATCATCACCATCATCATCTCATTATGATATCATCATCATCATCATCTCCTCATGATATCATCATCATAATCATCATCTCATCATGATATCATCATCATGATATCATCATCATCATCTCATCATGATATCATCATAACCATCATCATCTCATCATGATATCATCATCAACATCATCATCATCATCATCTCATCATTATATCATCATCATCATCTCATCATGATATCATTATCATCATCTCATCATGATATCATCGTCATGATATCATCATCATCTCATCATTATATCATCATCATGATATCATCATCATCATCATCTCATCATGATATAATCATCATGATATCATCATCATCATCATCATCCCATCATGATATCATCATGATATCATCATCATCACCATCATCATCATCTCATCAGGATATCATCATCATTATATCATCATCATCATCATCATCATCATCATCATCATCTCATCATTATATCATCATCATCATCATCATCATCATCTCATCATGATATAATCATCATGATATCATCATCATCATCATCATCCCATCATGATATCATCATGATATCATCATCATCTCATCATGATATCATCATCATCATCATCATCATCTCATCATGATATCATCATCATTATATCATCATCATCATCATCATCATCATCATCATCATCATCATCATCTCATCATTATATCATCATCATCATCATCATCATCATCTCATCATGATATCATTATCATCATCTCATCATGATATCATCGCCATGATATCATCATCATCATCATCATCTCATCATGATATCATCATCGTGATATCATCATCATCATCTCATCATGATATAATCATCATGATATCATCATCATCATCATCATCTCATCATTATATCATCATCATCATCATCATCTCATCATGATATAATCATCATGATATCATCATCATCATCATCATCCCATCATGATATCATCATGATATCATCATCATCTCATCATGATATCATCATCATCACCATCATCATCATCTCATCATGATATCATCATCATTATATCATCATCATCATCATCATCATCATCATCTCATCATTATATCATCATCATCATCATCATGATATCATCATGATATCACCATCATCTCATCATGATATCATCGCCATGATATCATCATCATCATCATCTCATCATGATATCATCATCGTGATATCATCATGATATCATCATCATCATCATCATCATCATCATCATCTCCTCATGATATCATCATCATAATCATCATCTCATCATGATATCATCATCATGATATCATCATCATCATCTCATCATGATATCATCATAATCATCATCATCTCATCATGATATCATCATCAACATCATCATCATCATCATCATCATCTCATCATGATATCATCATCATCATATCATCATCATGATATCATCATCATCATCATCTCATCATGATATCATTATCATCATCTCATCATGATATCATCGTCATTATATCATCATCATCATCATATCATCATGATATCATCATCGTGATATCATCATCATCATCATCATCATCTCATCATGATATCATCGTCATGATATCATCATCATCATCATCATCATCTCATCATGATATCATCATCATTATATCATCATCATCATCATCATCATCATCATCATCTCATCATGATATCATCATCATCACCATCATCATCTCATTATGATATCATCATCATCATCATCTCCTCATGATATCATCATCATAATCATCATCTCATCATGATATCATCATCATGATATCATCATCATCATCTCATCATGATATCATCATAACCATCATCATCTCATCATGATATCATCATCAACATCATCATCATCATCATCTCATCATTATATCATCATCATCATCTCATCATGATATCATTATCATCATCTCATCATGATATCATCGTCATGATATCATCATCATCTCATCATTATATCATCATCATGATATCATCATCATCATCATCTCATCATGATATAATCATCATGATATCATCATCATCATCATCATCCCATCATGATATCATCATGATATCATCATCATCACCATCATCATCATCTCATCAGGATATCATCATCATTATATCATCATCATCATCATCATCATCATCATCATCATCTCATCATTATATCATCATCATCATCATCATCATCTCATCATGATATAATCATCATGATATCATCATCATCATCATCATCATCCCATCATGATATCATCATGATATCATCATCATCTCATCATGATATCATCATCATCATCATCATCATCTCATCATGATATCATCATCATTATATCATCATCATCATCATCATCATCATCATCATCTCATCATTATATCATCATCATCATCATCATCATCATCATCTCATCATGATATCATTATCATCATCTCATCATGATATCATCGCCATGATATCATCATCATCATCATCATCTCATCATGATATCATCATCGTGATATCATCATCATCATCTCATCATGATATAATCATCATGATATCATCATCATCATCATCATCATCATCATCATCATCATCTCATCATTATATCATCATCATCATCATCATCTCATCATGATATAATCATCATGATATCATCATCATCATCATCATCCCATCATGATATCATCATGATATCATCATCATCTCATCATGATATCATCATCATCACCATCATCATCATCTCATCATGATATCATCATCATTATATCATCATCATCATCATCATCATCTCATCATTATATCATCATCATCATCATCATGATATCATCATGATATCACCATCATCTCATCATGATATCATCGCCATGATATCATCATCATCATCATCTCATCATGATATCATCATCGTGATATCATCATGATATCATCATCATCATCATCATCATCATCATCATCTCATCATGATATCATCATCATCATGATATCATTATCATCATCATCATCTCATCATGATATCATCATCATCATCATGATATCATCATCATGATATCATCATCAAGATATCATCATCATGATATCATCATCATCATCATCATATCATCATCATGATATCATCATCATCATCATCATCATCATCATCATCATCATCATCATCATCATCTCATCATGATATCATCATCATCATCATCATCATCATCATCATCATCATCATTTCATCATGATATCATCATCATGATATCATCATCATGATATCATCATCATTATCTCATCATGATATCATCATCATCATCATCATCATCATCATCTCATCATGATATTATCATCATCATCATCATCATCATCATCATCATCATCATCATTTCATCATGATATCATCATCATGATATCATCATCATCATCATGATATCATCATCATCATCATCATCATCTCCTCATGATATCATCATCATAATCATCATCTCATCATGATATCATCATCATGATATCATCATCATCATCTCATCATGATATCATCATAATCATCATCATCTCATCATGATATCATCATCAACATCATCATCATCATCATCATCATCATCTCATCATTATATCATCATCATCATCATCATCATCATCATCTCATCATGATATCATCATCATGATATCATCATCATCATCATCTCATCATGATATCATCATCATCATCACCTCATCATGATATCATCATCATCATCATCATCTCATCATGATATCATCATCGTCATCTCATCATGATATCATCATCATGATATCATCATCATCATCATCTCATCATGATATCATCATCATGATATCATCATCATCATCTCATCATGATATCATTATCATCATCTCATCATGATATCATCGTCATGATATCATCATCATCATCATCATCTCATCATGATATCATCATCATGATATCATCATCATGATATCATCATCATCATCATCTCATCATGATATCATTATCATCATCATCTCATCATGATATCATCATCATGATATCATCATCATCATCATCTCATCATGATATCATCATCATCATGATATCATTATCATCATCATCATCATCATCATCATCATCTCATCATGATATCATCATCATCATCATGATATCATCATCATGATATCATCATCATGATATCATCATCATGATATCATCATCATCTCATCATGATATCATCATCATCATGATATCATTATCATCATCATGATATCATCATCATCATCTCATCATGATATCATTATCATCATCATCTCATCATGATATCATCATCATGATATCATCATCATCATCATCATCATCTCATCATGATATCATCATCATCATGATATCATTATCATCATCATCATCATCATCATCATCTCATCATGATATTATCATCATCATGATATCATTATCATCATCATGATATCATCATCATCATCTCATCATGATATCATCATCATGATATCATCATCATCATCATCATCTCATCATGATATCATCATCATCATGATATCATTATCATCATCAACATCATCATCATCATCTCATCATGATATCATCATCATCATCATGATATCATCATCATGATATCATCATCATGATATCATCATCATCATCATCATCTCATCATGATATCATCATCATCATGATATCATTATCATCATCAACATCATCATCATCATCTCATCATGATATCATCATCATCATCATGATATCATCATCATGATATCATCATCATGATATCATCATCATGATATCATCATCATCTCATCATGATATCATCATCATCATGATATCATTATCATCATCATCATCATCTCATCATGATATCATCATCATCATGATATCATTATCATCATCAACATCATCATCATCATCTCATCATGATATCATCATCATCATCATGATATCATCATCATGATATCATCATCATGATATCATCATCATGATATCATCATCATCTCATCATGATATCATCATCATCATGATATCATTATCATCATCATCATCATCATCATCATCTCATCATGATATCATCATCATCATCATCATCATCATCATCATCATCATCATCATCATTTCATCATGATATCATCATCATGATATCATCATCATCATCTCATCATGATATCATCATCATCATCATCATCATCATCATCATCATCTCATCATGATATTATCATCATCATCATCATCATCATCATCATTTCATCATCATGTCATCATGATATCATCATCATGATATCATCATCATCATCTCATCATGATATCATCATCATCATCATCATCATCTCCTCATGATATCATCATCATAATCATCATCTCATCATGATATCATCATCATGATATCATCATCATCATCTCATCATGATATCATCATAATCATCATCATCTCATCATGATATCATCATCAACATCATCATCATCATCATCATCATCATCATCATCATCATCATCATCATCATCATCATCTCATCATGATATCATAATTATCATCTTATCATGATATCATCATCATCATCTCATCATGATATCATCATCATCATCATCATCATCATCATCATCATCATCATCATCATCATTATCTCATCATGATATCATCATCATCATCATCATCTCATCATGATATCATTATCATCATCATCTCATCATGATATCATCATCATGATATCATCATCATCATCATCTCATCATGATATCATCATCATCATGATATCATTATCATCATCATCATCATCATCATCATCTCATCATGATATCATCATCATCATCATGATATCATCATCATGATATCATCATCATGATATCATCATCATGATATCATCATCATGATATCATCTCATCATGATATCATCATCATCATGATATCATTATCATCATCATGATATCATCATCATCATCTCATCATGATATCATTATCATCATCATGATATCATCATCATGATATCATCATCATGATATCATCATCATGATATCATCATCATCTCATCATGATATCATTATCATCATCATGATATCATTATCATCATCATGATATCATCATCATCATCTCATCATGATATCATTATCATCATCATCTCATCATGATATCATCATCATGATATCATCATCATCATCATCTCATCATGATATCATCATCATCATGATATCATTATCATCATCATCATCATCATCATCATCTCATCATGATATCATCATCATCATCATGATATCATCATCATGATATCATCATCATGATATCATCATCATGATATCATCATCATGATATCATCATCATCTCATCATGATATCATCATCATCATGATATCATCATCATCATCATCATCATCATCATCATCTCATCATGATATCATTATCATCATCATCATCATCATCATTTCATCATGATATCATCATCATGATATCATCATCATCATCTCATCATGATATCATCATCATCATCATCATCATTTCATCATGATATCATCATCATGATATCATCATCATCATCATCATCTCATCATGATATCATCATCATCATCATCATCATCATCATCATCATCTCATCATGATATTATCATCATCATCATCATCATCATCATCATCTCCTCATGATATCATCATTTTAATCATCATCTCATCATGATATCATCATCATGATATCATCATCATCATCTCATCATGATATCATCATAATCATCATCATCTCATCATGATATCATCATCAACATCATCATCATCATCATCATCATCATCATCATCATCATCATCATCATCATCATCATCTCATCATTATATCATCATAATCATCATCTCATCATGATATCATCATCATGATATCATCATCATCATCCTCTCATCATGATATCATTATCATCATCTCATCATGATATCATCATAATCATCATCATCTCATCATGATATCATCATAATCATCATCATCTCATCATGATATCATCATCATAATCATCATCTCATCATGATATCATCATCATGATATCATCATCATCATCTCATCATGATATCATCATAATCATCATCATCTCATCATGATATCATCATCAACATCATCATTATCATCATCTCATCATTATATCATCATCATCATCATCATCATCTCATCATTATATCATCATCATTATCATCATCAATCTCATCATTATATCATCATCATCATCTCATCATGATATCATTATCATCATCATCTCATCATGATATAATCATCATTATCATCTCATCATGATATCATCATCATGATATCATCATCATCTCATCATGATATCATCATCATGATATCATCATCATCTTATCATGATATCATCATCATCTCATCATGATATCATCATCATCATCTCATCATGATATCATCATCATGATATCCTCATCATCATCTTCTCATCATGATATCATCATCATCTCATCATGATATCATCATCATCATCATCTCATCATGATATAATCATCATCATCATCATCTCATCATGATATAATCATCATCATCATCTCATCATGATATCATCATCATGATATCCTCATCATCATCACCTCATCATGATATCATCATCCTGATAATATCATCATCATCATCATCATCTCATCATGATATCATCATCATCATCTCATCATGATATAATCATCATGATATCATCATCATCATATCATCATGATATCATCATCATCTCATCATGATATCATCATCATCATCATCTCATCATGATATCATCATCATCATCATCATCATCATCATCATCATCATCATCTCATCATGATATAATCATCATGATATCATCATCATATCATCATGATATCATCATCATCTCATCATGATATCATCATCATGATATCATCATCATCATCTCATGGTGATATCATCATCATCATCTCATCATGATATCATCATCATCATCTCATCATGATATCATCATCATCATCTCATCATGATATCATCATCGTGATATCATCATCATCAGCATCTCATCATGATATAATCATCATGACATTATCTCATCATGATATCATCATCATAATCTCATCATGATATCATCATCATCATCATCATCATCTCATCATGATATCATCATCATGATATTATCATCATCTCATCATGATATCATCATCATCTCATCATGATATCATCATCATCATCATCATCATCATCTCATCATGATATCATCATCATCTCATCATGATATCATCATCATCACCATTTTATCATGCTATCATAATCATCATCTCATCATGATATCATCATCATTTCATCATGATATCATCATCATCACCATCTCATCATGCTATCATTATCATCATCTCATCATGATATCATCATCTCATCATGATATCATCATCATCACCAATCACATCATGCTATCATTATCATCATCTCCATGATATCATCATCATGATATCACCATCTCATCATTATATCATCATCATCTCATCATGATATCATCATCATCATCTCATCATGATATCATCATCTCATCATGATATCATCATCTCATCATGATATCATCATCTCATCATGATATCATCATCATTTCATCATGATATCATCATCATCACCCTCATATCATGCTATCATTATCATCATCTCATCATGATATCATCATCATGATATTATCATCATCATCATCTCATCATGATATCATCATCATGATATCATCATCATCTCATAATGATATCATCATCATTTCATCATCATCATCATCATCTCATCATGTTATCATCATCATCATCATCTCATCATGATATCATCATCATGATATCCTCATCCTCATCATCTCATCATGATATCATCATCATCATCATCATCATCATCTCATCATGATATAATCATCATCATCATCTCATCATGATATCATCATCATGATATCCTCATCATCATCACCTCATCATGATATCATCATCCTGATAATATCATCATCATCATCATCATCTCATCATGATATCATCATCATCATCTCATCATGATATAATCATCATGATATCATCATCATCATATCATCATGATATCATCATCATCTCATCATGATATCATCATCATCATCATCTCAGCATGATATCATCATCATCATCATCTCAGCATGATATCATCATCATCATCATCATCATCATCATCATCTCATCATGATATAATCATCATGATATCATCATCATATCATCATGATATCATCATCATCTCATCATGATATCATCATCATGATATCATCATCATCATCTCATTATGATATCATCATCATCATCATCATCTCATCATGATATCATCATCATCATCTCATCATGATATCATCATCGTGATATCATCATCATCAGCATCTCATCATGATATAATCATCATGACATTATCTCATCATGATATCATCATCATCATCATCATCTCATCATGATATCATCATCATCATCATCATCATCTCATCATGATATCATCATCATGATATTATCATCATCTCATCATGATATCATCATCATCTCATCATGATATCATCATCATCATCATCATCTCATCATGATATCATCATCATCATCATCTCATCATGATATCATCATCACCATTTTATCATGCTATCATTATCATCATCTCATCATGATATCATCATCATTTCATCATGATATCATCATCATCACCATCTCATCATGCTATCATTATCATCATCTCATCATGATATCATCATCTCATCATGATATCATCATCATCACAAATCACATCATGCTATCATTATCATCATCTCTTCATGATATCATCATCATGATATCATCATCTCATCATTATATCACCATCATCTCATCATGATATCATCATCAGCATCATCTCATCATGATATCATCATCTCATCATGATATCATCATCTCATCATGATATCATCATCTCATCATGATATCATCATCATTTCATCATGATATCATCATCATCAACCTCATATCATGCTATCATTATCATCATCTCATCATGATATCATCATCATGATATTATCATCATCATCATCTCATCATGATATCATCATCATGATATCATCATCATCTCATAATGATATCATCATCATTTCATCATCATCATCATCATCATCTCATCATGTTATCATCATCATCATCATCTCATCATGATATCATCATCATGATATCCTCATCCTCATCATCTCATCATGATATCATCATCATCATCATCATCATCATCATCATCTCATCATGATATAATCATCATCATCATCTCATCATGATATCATCATCATGATATCCTCATCATCATCATCTCATCATGATATCATCATCATGATATCCTCATCATCATCATGATATCATCATCTCATCATGATATCATCATCATTTCATCATGATATCATCATCATCACCCTCATATCATGCTATCATTATCATCATCTCATCATGATATCATCATCATGATATTATCATCATCATCATCTCATCATGATATCATCATCATGATATCATCATCATCTCATAATGATATCATCATCATTTCATCATCATCATCATCATCTCATCATGTTATCATCATCATCATCATCTCATCATGATATCATCATCATGATATCCTCATCATCATCATCTCATCATGATATCATCATCATGATATCCTCATCATCATCATGATATCATCATCTCATCATGATATCATCATCATTTCATCATGATATCATCATCATCACCCTCATATCATGCTATCATTATCATCATCTCATCATGATATCATCATCATGATATTATCATCATCATCATCTCATCATGATATCATCATCATGATATCATCATCATCTCATAATGATATCATCATCATTTCATCATCATCATCATCATCTCATCATGATATCATCATCATCATCATCATCTCATCATGATATAATCATCATCATCATCTCATCATGATATCATCATCATGATATCCTCATCATCATCACCTCATCATGATATCATCATCCTGATAATATCATCATCATCATCATCATCTCATCATGATATCATCATCATCATCTCATCATGATATAATCATCATGATATCATCATCATCATATCATCATGATATCATCATCATCTCATTATGATATCATCATCATCATCATCTCAGCATGATATCATCATCATCATCATCATCATCATCATCATCATCTCATCATGATATAATCATCATGATATCATCATCATATCATCATGATATCATCATCATCTCATCATGATATCATCATCATGATATCATCATCATCATCTCATGGTGATATCATCATCATCTCATCATGATATCATCATCATCATCATCATCTCATCATGATATCATCATCATCATCTCATCATGATATCATCATCGTGATATCATCATCATCAGCATCTCATCATGATATAATCATCATGACATTATCTCATCATGATATCATCATCATCATCATCATCTCATCATGATATCATCATCATCATCATCATCATCATCTCATCATGATATCATCATCATGATATTATCATCATCTCATCATGATATCATCATCATCTCATCATGATATCATCATCATCATCATCATCATCTCATCATGATATCATCATCATCATCATCTCATCATGATATCATCATCACCATTTTATCATGCTATCATTATCATCATCTCATCATGATATCATCATCATTTCATCATGATATCATCATCATCACCATCTCATCATGCTATCATTATCATCATCTCATCATGATATCATCATCTCATCATGATATCATCATCATCACAAATCACATCATGCTATCATTATCATCATCTCTTCATGATATCATCATCATGATATCATCATCTCATCATTATATCACCATCATCTCATCATGATATCATCATCAGCATCATCTCATCATGATATCATCATCATCATCTCATCATGATATCATCATCTCATCATGATATCATCATCTCATCATGATATCATCATCTCATCATGATATCATCATCATTTCATCATGATATCATCATCATCAACCTCATATCATGCTATCATTATCATCATCTCATCATGATATCATCATCATGATATTATCATCATCATCTCATCATGATATCATCATCATCATCATCATCATCATCATCTCATCATGATATAATCATCATGATATCATCATCATATCATCATGATATCATCATCATATCATCATGATATCATCATCATCTCATCATGATATCATCATCATGATATCATCATCATCATCTCATGGTGATATCATCATCATCATCATCTCATCATGATATCATCATCATCATCTCATCATGATATCATCATCATCATCTCATCATGATATCATCATCGTGATATCATCATCATCAGCATCTCATCATGATATAATCATCATGACATTATCTCATCATGATATCATCATCATCATCATAATCTCATCATGATATCATCATCATCATCATCATCATCATCTCATCATGATATCATCATCATGATATTATCATCATCTCATCATGATATCATCATCATCTCATCATGATATCATCATCATCATCATCATCATCATCTCATCATGATATCATCATCATCTCATCATGATATCATCATCATCACCATTTTATCATGCTATCATAATCATCATCTCATCATGATATCATCATCATTTCATCATGATATCATCATCATCACCATCTCATCATGCTATCATTATCATCATCTCATCATGATATCATCATCTCATCATGATATCATCATCATCACCAATCACATCATGCTATCATTATCATCATCTCCATGATATCATCATCATGATATCACCATCTCATCATTATATCATCATCATCTCATCATGATATCATCATCAGCATCATCTCATCATGATATCATCATCATCATCTCATCATGATATCATCATCTCATCATGATATCATCATCTCATCATGATATCATCATCATTTCATCATGATATCATCATCATCACCCTCATATCATGCTATCATTATCATCATCTCATCATGATATCATCATCATGATATTATCATCATCATCATCTCATCATGATATCATCATCATGATATCATCATCATCTCATAATGATATCATCATCATTTCATCATCATCATCATCATCTCATCATGTTATCATCATCATCATCATCTCATCATGATATCATCATCATGATATCCTCATCCTCATCATCTCATCATGATATCATCATCATCATCATCATCATCATCATCTCATCATGATATAATCATCATCATCATCTCATCATGATATCATCATCATGATATCCTCATCATCATCACCTCATCATGATATCATCATCCTGATAATATCATCATCATCATCATCATCTCATCATGATATCATCATCATCATCTCATCATGATATAATCATCATGATATCATCATCATCATATCATCATGATATCATCATCATCTCATCATGATATCATCATCATCTCAGCATGATATCATCATCATCATCATCTCAGCATGATATCATCATCATCATCATCATCATCATCATCATCATCATCATCATCTCATCATGATATAATCATCATGATATCATCATCATATCATCATGATATCATCATCATCTCATCATGATATCATCATCATGATATCATCATCATCATCTCATGGTGATATCATCATCATCTCATCATGATATCATCATCATCATCATCTCATCATGATATCATCATCATCATCTCATCATGATATCATCATCGTGATATCATCATCATCAGCATCTCATCATGATATAATCATCATGACATTATCTCATCATGATATCATCATCATCATCATCATCTCATCATGATATCATCATCATCATCATCATCATCATCTCATCATGATATCATCATCATGATATTATCATCATCTCATCATGATATCATCATCATCTCATCATGATATCATCATCATCATCATCATCATCTCATCATGATATCATCATCATCATCATCTCATCATGATATCATCATCACCATTTTATCATGCTATCATTATCATCATCTCATCATGATATCATCATCATTTCATCATAATATCATCATCATCACCATCTCATCATGCTATCATTATCATCATCTCATCATGATATCATCATCTCATCATGATATCATCATCATCACAAATCACATCATGCTATCATTATCATCATCTCTTCATGATATCATCATCATGATATCATCATCTCATCATTATATCACCATCATCTCATCATGATATCATCATCAGCATCATCTCATCATGATATCATCATCTCATCATGATATCATCATCTCATCATGATATCATCATCTCATCATGATATCATCATCATTTCATCATGATATCATCATCATCAACCTCATATCATGCTATCATTATCATCATCTCATCATGATATCATCATCATGATATTATCATCATCATCATCTCATCATGATATCATCATCATGATATCATCATCATCTCATAATGATATCATCATCATTTCATCATCATCATCATCATCTCATCATGTTATCATCATCATCATCATCTCATCATGATATCATCATCATGATATCCTCATCCTCATCATCTCATCATGATATCATCATCATCATCATCATCATCATCTCATCATGATATAATCATCATCATCATCTCATCATGATATCATCATCATGATATCCTCATCATCATCATCTCATCATGATATCATCATCTCATCATGATATCATCATCTCATCATGATATCATCATCATTTCATCATGATATCATCATCATCACCCTCATATCATGCTATCATTATCATCATCTCATCATGATATCATCATCATGATATTATCATCATCATCATCTCATCATGATATCATCATCATGATATCATCATCATCTCATAATGATATCATCATCATTTCATCATCATCATCATCATCTCATCATGTTATCATCATCATCATCATCTCATCATGATATCATCATCATGATATCCTCATCCTCATCATCTCATCATGATATCATCATCATCATCATCATCATCTCATCATGATATCATCATCTCATCATGATATCATCATCATTTCATCATGATATCATCATCATCACCCTCATATCATGCTATCATTATCATCATCTCATCATGATATCATCATCATGATATTATCATCATCATCATCTCATCATGATATCATCATCATGATATCATCATCATCTCATAATGATATCATCATCATTTCATCATCATCATCATCATCTCATCATGTTATCATCATCATCATCATCTCATCATGATATCATCATCATGATATCCTCATCCTCATCATCTCATCATGATATCATCATCATCATCATCATCATCTCATCATGATATAATCATCATCATCATCTCATCATGATATCATCATCATGATATCCTCATCATCATCACCTCATCATGATATCATCATCCTGATAATATCATCATCATCATCATCATCTCATCATGATATCATCATCATCATCTCATCATGATATAATCATCATGATATCATCATCATCATATCATCATGATATCATCATCATCTCATCATGATATCATCATCATCATCATCTCAGCATGATATCATCATCATCATCATCATCATCATCATCATCTCATCATGATATAATCATCATGATATCATCATCATATCATCATGATATCATCATCATCTCATCATGATATCATCATCATGATATCATCATCATCATCTCATGGTGATATCATCATCATCTCATCATGATATCATCATCATCATCATCTCATCATGATATCATCATCATCATCTCATCATGATATCATCATCGTGATATCATCATCATCAGCATCTCATCATGATATAATCATCATGACATTATCTCATCATGATATCATCATCATCATCATCATCTCATCATGATATCATCATCATCATCATCATCATCATCTCATCATGATATCATCATCATGATATTATCATCATCTCATCATGATATCATCATCATCTCATCATGATATCATCATCATCATCATCATCATCATCATCATCTCATCATGATATCATCATCATCATCATCTCATCATGATATCATCATCACCATTTTATCATGCTATCATTATCATCATCTCATCATGATATCATCATCATTTCATCATGATATCATCATCATCACCATCTCATCATGCTATCATTATCATCATCTCATCATGATATCATCATCTCATCATGATATCATCATCATCACAAATCACATCATGCTATCATTATCATCATCTCTTCATGATATCATCATCATGATATCATCATCTCATCATTATATCACCATCATCTCATCATGATATCATCATCAGCATCATCTCATCATGATATCATCATCATCATCTCATCATGATATCATCATCTCATCATGATATCATCATCTCATCATGATATCATCATCATTTCATCATGATATCATCATCATCAACCTCATATCATGCTATCATTATCATCATCTCATCATGATATCATCATCATGATATTATCATCATCATCTCATCATGATATCATCATCATCATCTCATCATGATATCATCATCGTGATATCATCATCATCAGCATCTCATCATGATATAATCATCATGACATTATCATCATCATCATCTCATCATGATATCATCATCATGATATCCTCATCCTCATCATCTCATCATGATATCATCATCATCATCATCATCTCATCATGATATCATCATCATCATCTAATCATGATATCATCATCATCTCATCATGATATAATCATCATCATCATCTCATCATGATATCATCATCATGATATCCTCATCATCATCACCTCATCATGATATCATCATCATGATAATATCATCATCATCATGATATCATCATCATCATCTCATGGTGATATCATCATCATCATCTCATCATGATATCATCATCATCATCTCATCATGATATCATCATCTCATCATGATATCATCATCATCATCATCTCAGCATGATATCATCATCATCATCATCATCATCATCATCATCATCATCATCATCATCTCATCATGATATAATCATCATGATATCATCATCATATCATCATGATATCATCATCATCTCATCATGATATCATCATCATGATATCATCATCATCATCTCATGGTGATATCATCATCATCTCATCATGATATCATCATCATCATCATCTCATCATGATATCATCATCATCATCTCATCATGATATCATCATCGTGATATCATCATCATCAGCATCTCATCATGATATAATCATCATGACATTATCTCATCATGATATCATCATCATCATCATCATCTCATCATGATATCATCATCATCATCATCATCATCATCTCATCATGATATCATCATCATGATATTATCATCATCTCATCATGATATCATCATCATCTCATCATGATATCATCATCATCATCATCATCATCTCATCATGATATCATCATCATCATCATCTCATCATGATATCATCATCACCATTTTATCATGCTATCATTATCATCATCTCATCATGATATCATCATCATTTCATCATGATATCATCATCATCACCATCTCATCATGCTATCATTATCATCATCTCATCATGATATCATCATCTCATCATGATATCATCATCATCACAAATCACATCATGCTATCATTATCATCATCTCTTCATGATATCATCATCATGATATCATCATCTCATCATTATATCACCATCATCTCATCATGATATCATCATCAGCATCATCTCATCATGATATCATCATCATCATCTCATCATGATATCATCATCTCATCATGATATCATCATCTCATCATGATATCATCATCTCATCATGATATCATCATCATTTCATCATGATATCATCATCATCAACCTCATATCATGCTATCATTATCATCATCTCATCATGATATCATCATCATGATATTATCATCATCATCTCATCATGATATCATCATCATCATCTCATCATGATATCATCATCGTGATATCATCATCATCAGCATCTCATCATGATATAATCATCATGACATTATCATCATCATCATCTCATCATGATATCATCATCATGATATCCTCATCCTCATCATCTCATCATGATATCATCATCATCATCATCATCTCATCATGATATCATCATCATCATCTAATCATGATATCATCATCATCTCATCATGATATAATCATCATCATCATCTCATCATGATATCATCATCATGATATCCTCATCATCATCACCTCATCATGATATCATCATCATGATAATATCATCATCATCATGATATCATCATCATCATCTCATGGTGATATCATCATCATCATCTCATCATGATATCATCATCATCATCTCATCATGATATCATCATCTCATCATGATATCATCATCGTGATATCATCATCATCAGCATCTCATCATGATATAATCATCATGACATTATCTCATCATGATATCATCATCATCATCATCTCATCATGATATCATCATCATCATTATCATCATCTCATCATGATATCATCATCATGATATTATCATCATCTCATCATGATATCATCATCATCTCATCATGATATCATCATCATCATCATCATCTCATCATGATATCATCATCATCATCATCTCATCATGATATCATCATCATCACCATTTCATCATGCTCTCATTATCATCATCTCATCATGATATCATCATCATTTCATCATGATATCATCATCATCACCATCTCATCATGCTATCATTATCATCATCTCATCATGATATCATCATCATCTCATCATGATATCATCATCATCACCAATCACATCATGCTATCATTATCATCATCTCTTCATGATATCATCATCATGATATCATCTCATCATTATATCATCATCATCTCATCATGATATAATCATCAGCATCATCTCATCATGATATCATCATCATCATCTCATCATGATATCATCATCTCATCATGATATCATCATCTCATCATGATATCATCATCTCATCATGATATCATCATCTCATCATGATATCATCATCATCTCATCATGATATCATCATCATGATATCATTATCATCATCATCTTATCATGATATCATCATCATCATCATCATCATCATCATCTCATCATGATATCATCATCATGATATCCTCATCCTCATCATCTCATCATGATATCATCATCATCATCATCATCATCATCATCATCTCATCATGATATCATCATCATCATCTCATCATGATATCATCATCATCATCATCTCATCATGATATAATCATCATCATCATCTCATCATGATATCATCATCATGATATCCTCATCATCATCACCTCATCATGATATCATCATCCTGATAATATCATCATCATCATGATCATCTCATCATGATATCATCATCATCATCATCATCTCATCATGATATAATCATCATGATATCATCATCATCATATCATCATGATATCATCATCATCTCATCATGATATCATCATCATGATATCATCATCTTATGGTGATATCATCATCATCATCATCATCTCATCAT
Organism: Pelodytes ibericus; assembly: GCA_036172795.1. NCBI lineage: Eukaryota > Metazoa > Chordata > Amphibia > Anura > Pelodytidae > Pelodytes > Pelodytes ibericus. The sequence continues at coordinate 246,449 of JAYKOZ010000024.1, forward strand.
GATATCATCATCATCATCATCATCATCATCATCATCATCATCTCATCATGATATCATCATCATGATATCATCATCATATCATCATGATATCATCATCATCTCATCATGATATCATCATCATGATATCATCATCATCATCTCATGGTGATATCATCATCATCATCTCATCATGATATCATCATCATCATCTCATCATGATATAATCATCATCATCTCATCATGATATCATCATCGTGATATCATCATCATCAGCATCTCATCATGATATAATCATCATGACATTATCTCATCATGATATCATCATCATCTCATCATGATTTCATCATCATCATCATCATCATCATCATCTCATCATGACATCATCATCATGATATTATCATCATCTCATCATGATATCATCATGATATCATCATCATCATCATCATCATCATCATCATCATCATCTCATCATTATATCATCATCATGGTATCATCATCATCATCATCATCATCATCATCTGATCATGATGTCATCATCATGATATCATCATCATCTCATCATGATATCATCATCATGATATCATCATCATGATATCATCATGATATCATCATCATCATCATCTCATCATGATATCATCATCATCATCATCATCATTCCATCATGATATCATCATGATATCATCATCATCATCTCATCATGATATCATCATCATGATATCATCATCATGATATCATCATCATCATCATCATCTCATCATGATATCATCATCATCATCATGATATCATTATCATCATCATCATCATCTCATCATGATATCATCATCATGATCTCATCATCATGATATCATCATCATCATCTCATCATGATATCATCATCATCATCATTATCTCCTCATGATATCATCATCATCATGATATCATCATCATGATATCATAATCATGATATCATCATCATCATCATCATCATCATCATCTCATCATGATATTATCATCATCATCATCATCATCATCATCTCATCATGATATCATCATCATCATGATATCATTATCATCATCATCATCTCATCATGATATCATCATCATCATCATCATCATCATCATCATCATCATCATCATCATCTCATCATGATATTATCATCATCATCATCATCATCATCATATTCATCATCATCATTTCATCATGATATCATCATCATGATATCATCATCATCATCTCATCATGATATCATCATCATCATCATCATCTCCTCATGATATCATCATCATGATATCATCATCATGATATCATCATCATCATCATCATCATCATCATCATCATCATCATCATCATCATCATCTCATCATGATATTATCATAATCATCATCATCTCATCATGATATCATCATCAACATCATCATCATCATCATCATCTCATCATTATATCATCATCATCATCATCATCATATCATTATATCATCATCATGATATCATCATCATCATCATCTCATCATGATATCATCATCATGATATCATCATCATCATCATTTCATCATGATATCATTATCATCATCTCATCATGATATCATCGTCATGATATCATCATCATCATCTCATCATGATATCATCATCGTGATATCATCATCATCATCATCTCATCATGATATCATCGTCATGATATCATCATCATCATCATTTCATCATGATATCATCATCATTATATCATCATCATCATCTCATCATGATATCATCATCATCATCATCATCAACATCATCTCATCATGATATCATCATCATCACCATCATCATCTCATTATGATATCATTATCATCATCATCATCTCCTCATGATATCATCATCATAATCATCATCTCATCATGATATCATCATCATGATATCATCATCATCATCTCATCATGATATCATCATAATCATCATCATCTCATCATGATATCATCATCAACATCATCATCATCATCATCTCATCATTATATCATCATCATCATCTCATCATGATATCATTATCATCATCTCATCATGATATCCTCGTCATGATATCATCATCATCATAATCTCATCATTATATCATCATCGTGATATCATCATCATCATCATCATCTCATCATGATATAATCATCATGATATCATCATCATCATCCCATCATGATATCATCATGATATCATCATCATCATCTCATCATGATATCATCATCATCACCATCATCATCATCTCATCATGATATCATCATCATAATATCATCATCATCATCATCATCATCTCATCATTATATCATCATCATCATCATCATCATCATCATCATCATCATCATCATCATCATCATCATCATCATCATCATCTCATCATGATATCATTATCATCATCTCATCATGATATCATCGCCATGATATCATCATCATCATCATCCCATCATGATATCATCATGATATCATCATCATCATCTCATCATGATATCATCATCATTATATCATCATCATCATCATCATCATCTCATCATGATATCATCATCATCGCCATCATCATCTCATCATGATATCATCATCATCATCATCATCATCATCATCATCATCATCTCATCATGATATCATCATCATTATATCATCATCATCATCATCATCATCATCATCATCATCATCATCATCAACATCATGATATCATCATCATCACCATCATCATCTCATCATGATATCATCATTATCATCTCATCATGATATCATAATCATGATATCATCATCATCATCTCATCATGATATCATCATTATCATCTCATCATGATATCATCATTATCATCTCATCATGATATCATCATCATCATCATCATCTCATCATGATATCATCATCATCATCATCTCATCATGATATCGTCATCATGATATCATCATCATCATCTCATTATGATATCATCATCATGATATCATCATCATCATCATCATCTCGTCATGATATCATCATCATGATATCATCATCATGATATCATCATCATCATCATCTCATCATGATATCATCATCATCATGATATCATCATCATGATATCATCATCATGATATCATCATCATCATCTCATCATGATATCATCATCATGATATCATCATCATGATAACATCATCATCTCATTATGATATCATCATCATGATATCATCATCATCATCATCTCATCATGATATCATCATCATCATATCATCATCATGATATCATCATCATCATCATCTCATCATGATATCATTATCATCATCTCATCATGATATCATCGTCATGATATCATCATCATCATCATCTCATCATGATATCATCATCGTGATATCATCATCATTATCATCATCTCATCATCATATCATCATCATGATATCATCATCATCATCTCATCATGATATCATCATAATCATCATCATCTCATCATCAACATCATCATCATCATCATCATCATCTCATCATTATATCATCATCATCATCTCATCATGATATCATCATTATCATCTCATCATGATATCAGAGTCATGATATCATCATCATCATCATCTCATCATTATATCATCATCGTGATATCATCATCATCATCATCTCATCATGATATAATCATCATGATATCATCATCATCATCATCCCATCATGATATCATCATCATCATCTCATCATGATATCATCATCATCATGATATCATTATCATCATCATCTCATCATGATATCATCATCATCATGATATCATTCTCATCATCATCATCATCATCATCATCATCATCATCATCTCATCATGATATCATCATCATCATCATGATATCATCATCATGATATCATCATCATGATATCATCATCATGATATCATAATCATGATATCATCATCATCATCATCATCATCATCTCATCATGATATTATCATCATCATCATCATCATCTCATCATGATATCATCATCATCATGATATCATTATCATCATCATCATCATCATCATCTCATCATGATATCATCATCATCATCATCATCATCATCATCATCATCTCATCATGATATTATCATCATCATCATCATCTCATCATGATATCATCATCATGATATCATCATCATGATATCATCATCATCTCATTATGATATCATCATCATGATATCATCATCATCATCATCTCATCATGATATCATCATCATCATATCATCATCATCATATCATCATCATCATCATCTCATCATGATATCATTATCATCATCTCATCATGATATCATCGTCATGATATCATCATCATCATCATCTCATCATGATATCATCATCGTGATATCATCATCATCATCATCTCATCATGATATCATCATCATGATATCATCATCATCATCATCTCATCATGATATCATCATCATTATATCATCATCATCATCATCATCATCTCATCATGATATCATCATCATCACCATCATCATCTCATTATGATATCATCATCATCATCATCATCTCCTCATGATATCATCATCATAATCATCATCTCATCATGATATCATCATCATGATATCATCATCATCATCTCATCATGCTATCATCATAATCATCATCATCTCATCATGATATCATCATCAACATCATCATCATCATTATATCATCATCATCATCTCATCATGATATCATTATCATCATCTCATCATGATATCATCGTCATGATATCATCATCATCTCATCATTATATCATCATCGTGATATCATCATCATCATCATCTCATCATGATATAATCATCATGATATCATCATCATCATCATCATCCCATCATGATATCATCATCATTATATCATCATCATCATCATCATCTCATCATTATATCATCATCATCATCATCATAATCATCATCATCTCATCATGATATCATCATCAACATCATCATCATCATCATCATCTCATCATGATATCATCATCATCATCATCTCATCATGATATCATTATCATCATCTCATCATGATATCATCGTCATGATATCATCATCATCGTGATCATTATATCATCATCGTGATATCATCATCATCATCATCTCATCATGATATCATCATCATCATCATCATCTCATCATGATATTATCATCATCATCATCATTTCTATTTGCAACAGACAGGGACAGCCATGGGGACCAGGGTCGCCCCCAGCTATGCTAACCTCTTTATGGGAAATTGGGAAGACCAATTCATATGGGGTGACCATGGCTGGGAGGAGAACCTGGTCCTTTATAAAAGATACATAGACGACCTCTTCTTCATTTGGAAGGGAGACCAACTGAGTTTAGATGGTTTCCTTAAATCTTTAAAAGAAAACAATAACAATATTGTTCTCAACACTGTTTGCAGCAGGGTAAATATACAATTTTTGGATCTAGAAATTTTTATTGACGAGGGATGTTTAAAAACTAAGACTTTCTTTAAGAAAGTAGATACTAACAGCTTTATCGAACGTAATAGCTGCCACTATCCCCCATGGTTAGAGGGAATTCCGAAAAGTCAGTGCAAGAGATTAAGAAGAAATTGCACTGACACTGATACATATCAACAACAAGCTCTTATTCTTAAAAGCAGATTTGAAGAAAGGGGCTATGACGTACTAAATATAGAAAAAACAATAGCAGATATAGGAACTACAAATAGGAACACATTACTTTATCCGAACAAAAACAGAAAAACAAAGTTGTTGGAAGACAGACCCAATATGCCATTGGTTTTTGATTTCAACAATAAATCATCAAAAATTAAGAAAATTATAAAAAAACACTGGAACATTCTCCAGAAGGATGATGTTTTAAAAAACCTCATCCCTGATATTCCAAAAATAGTATTTAGAGGAGCTCCGAATCTCAAAAACAGGCTCACAAAGAGTTTTTTTGAAAAACAAAAAAAGAATACCCCCCAACATTTTCTAACACAAAGGGTGGGTTTCTATGGATGCAAGGGATGTGAAGGATGCAAGGTGTCTGCACCCCAAAAATACCCCATCACCAAATACTGCTCATTCTACAATAAAAGAGAATTTTCAGTTAAACAGTTCCTGACATGCTCCTCCACTAATATCATCTATCTTATAGAGTGCCCGTGTGGCCTACAATATATAGGACGAACATCAAGAACCTTAAAAAAAAGAATAGGGGAGCATGTCAGGAACATCAGAAAGGGAATTACGCAACACTCACTTTCCAAACATTTCTTAGAAAAACATAATAAAAACCCAAAAGGCATAAAATTCTGGGCAATTGATAAAGTAAAAAAATATTGGAGAGGAGGGAATAATATAAAAGAGATGGGCAAGGTTGAAATGAAGTGGGTGTATGATGTAGACACCTTGCAGCCTCGAGGTTTGAACGCAGACTTTGACTTGTTTAATTTTTTATAGGGGTAGTTACTATGAATAAATATCCCTTTATTTTGAAGAATGTCCCCTCTTTAGATTACACAAGATATTTCTTTCCTAAATATATATATTTTTTCTGAAATATGTCCCAGTAAGTGTTAACATTCATGCGTTGAACATAATATGAGGAATAAAAAAAGAAAAAAAAATTTTTTTACAAAAATTTTTTTTTACATGTAATAAAACGATTTTTATACAATCTATATAATTTTAATTATCATATGTATTTTTTATAAAATTTTTTTATTCTTGATATGAATAATGTCTTTACAAATATATGTCTTTCCTAAAATTCTCTACTTTACTGCTCCTAATATGGAGTGCTGGAGTCACTTATATACAGTCCACGCATGAATGTAAAACTGCAGACAAATACGAGGTTTATATGAATAGTAAATCCCCGTTTCCTGCTTTTTTCCTTTTTTCCCTTTTTCGCCTATTTGTTCATATATTACCACTGAGCCAACCATGCCAACCACATGGCTGACTCCCGCGAGATCTCCAACTATAATCTCGCAATGCGACTATGTCGCGATGACGTCATCAACTAGGGAACCCGGAAGTCTTCAGACGAAAAGTATTTAAAGACCCAACAAAGTACAGCTGATACACGCCAGGAGGAAGCCTTTGATTTAGGCGAAACGCGTTCGTGTACTGTACTTTTCAGGACCAGCCACCTCTGGCTAACTTTGGACTTTTATTTATTTTATCTATTTTTATGCTATATCTATTTTACATCCTGGAAGACATCGTGGAGCTGTTGTTCCAGTATAGTACATGTAAGGTACTACTGTTTTTTTATATTAAAATTGTTTACATTTACCATTTACACCTCCCGTTTGTATCTTTTTCCTACTGAACAACGTCATACACTGGAGGAAGAGGGAGAAGGTGCAACTACCTACAACAGATGAGCCTGTCTATCTGAAAGTTTTGTGAGTGCAAAGACATATCCTGTACATATCATTATTTTTTGCAGCAGTATTGTGCTATGTTTTCTTGTTCTCTTTTTTACACATGTAATTGGATGAACATCATGATATCTGCTTAAGAACATCCTTTCAGGCAATTATCAATACCCCATTGTTTTTTTTTTTTTTTTCTTTGCCTTTTTCTTTTGGTGAGGTTTACAGAGCGCACCTACCACCCTTTTTCGTTATTTCATCGTCATGATATCATCATCATCTCATCATTATATCATAATCATCATCATCATCTCATCATCATCTCATCATGATATAATCATCATGATATCATCATCATCATCATCATCATCCCATCATGATATCATCATCATTATATCATCTTCATCATCATCATCTCATCATTATATCATCATCATCATCATAATCATCATCATCTCATCATGATATCATCATCAACATCATCATCATCATCATCTCATCATTATATCATCATCATCATCTCATCATGATATCATTATCATCATCTCATCATGATATCATCGTCATGATATTATCATCATCTCATCATTATATCATCATTGTGATATCATCATCATCTCATCATGATATAATCATCATGAAATCATCACCATCATCATCATCTCATCATGATATCATCATCATTATATCATCATCATCATCTCATCATTATATCATCATCATCATCATCATCATCATCATCTCATCATGATATCATTATCATCATCTCATCATGATCTCATCGCCATGATATCATCATCAGCATCATCTCATCATGATATCATCATCGTGATATCATCATCATCATCATCTCATCATGATATAATCATCATGATATCATCATCATCATCATCCCATCATGATATCATCATGATATCATCATCATCATCTCATCATGATATCATCATCATTATATCATCATCATCATCATCATCATCATCATCATCATCATCATCTCATCATGATATAATCATCATGATATCATCATCATCATCATCATCATCATCATCATCATCATCATCATCATCATCTCATCATGATATAATCATCATGATATCATCATCATCATCATCATCATCATCATCATCTCATCATGATATAATCATCATGATATCATCATCATCATCATCATCATCATCTCATCATGATATAATCATCATGATATCATCATCATCATCATCATCCCATCATGATATCATCATGATATCATCATCATTATATCATCATCATCATCATCATCATCATCATCTCATCATTATATCATCATCATCATCATCATCATCATCATCATCATCATCATCATCATCATCTCATCATGATATCATTATCATCATCTCATCATGATATCATCGCCATGATATCATCATCATCATCATCTCATCATGATATCATCATCGTGATATCATCATCATCATCATCTCATCATGATATAATCATCATGATATCATATCATCATCATCATCATCATCTCATCATGATATCATCATCATGATATCATCATCATCATCATCATCATCCCATCATGATATCATCATCATTATATCATCTTCATCATCATCATCTCATCATTATATCATCATCATCATCATAATCATCATCATCTCATCATGATATCATCATCAACATCATCATCATCATCATCTCATCATTATATCATCATCATCATCTCATCATGATATCATTATCATCATCTCATCATGATATCATCGTCATGATATTATCATCATCTCATCATTATATCATCATCGTGATATCATCATCATCTCATCATGATATAATCATCATGAAATCATCACCATCATCATCATCTCATCATGATATCATCATCATTATATCATCATCATCATCTCATCATTATATCATCATCATCATCATCATCATCATCATCATCATCATCATCATCTCATCATGATATCATTAACATCATCTCATCATGATATCATCGCCATGATATCATCATCAGCATCATCTCATCATGATATCATCATCGTGATATCATCATCATCATCATCTCATCATGATATAATCATCATGATATCATCATCATCATCATCCCATCATGATATCATCATGATATCATCATCATCATCTCATCATGATATCATCATCATTATATCATCATCATCATCATCATCATCATCATCATCATCATCATCATCATCTCATCATGATATAATCATCATGATATCATCATCATCATCATCATCATCATCATCATCTCATCATGATATAATCATCATGATATCATCATCATCATCATCATCATCATCATCATCATCATCATCATCTCATCATGATATAATCATCATGATATCATCATCATCATCATCATCATCTCATCATGATATAATCATCATGATATCATCATCATCATCATCATCATCTCATCATGATATAATCATGATATCATCATCATTATATCATCATCATCATCATCATCATCATCATCTCATCATTATATCATCATCATCATCATCATCATCATCATCATCATCATCATCATCTCATCATGATATCATTATCATCATCTCATCATGATATCATCGCCATGATATCATCATCATCATCATCTCATCATGATATCATCATCGTGATATCATCATCATCATCATCATCTCATCATGATATAATCATCATGATATCATCATCATCATCATCTCATCATGATATCATCATCATGATATCATCATCATCATCATCATCTCATCATGATATCATCATCATGATATCATCATCATCATCATCATCTCATCATGATATCATCATCATCATCTCATCATGATATCATCATCATCATCATCTCATCATGATATCATCATCATCATCTCATCATGATATCATCATCATGATATCATCATCATCATCTCATTATGATATCATCATCATGATATCATCATCATCATCATCTCATCATGATATCATCATCATCATCATCTCATCATGATATCATCATCATGATATCATCATCATCATCATCATGATATCATCATGATATCATCATCATCATCATCATCATCCCATCATGATATCATCATGATATCATCATCATTATATCATCATCATCATCATCTCATCATTATATCATCATCATCATCATCATCATCATCTCATCATGATATCATTATCATCATCTCATCATGATATCATCGTCATGATATTATCATCATCTCATCATTATATCATCATCGTGATATCATCATCATCATCATCTCATCATGATATAATCATCATGATATCATCACCATCATCATCATCTCATCATGATATCATCATCATTATATCATCATCATCATCTCATCATTATATCATCAACATCATAATCATCATCATCATCATCATCATCATCTCATCATGATATCATTATCATCATCTCATCATGATATCATCGCCATGATATCATCATCAGCATCATCTCATCATGATATCATCATCGTGATATCATCATCATCATCATCTCATCATGATATAATCATCATGATATCATCATCATCATCATCTCATCATGATATAATCATCATGATATCATCATCATCATCATCATCATCATCTCATCATGATATAATCATCATGATATCATCATCATCATCATCATCCCATCATGATATCATCATGATATCATCATCATTATATCATCATCATCATCATCATCATCTCATCATTATATCATCATCATCATCATCATCATCATCATCATCTCATCATGATATCATTATCATCATCTCATCATGATATCATCGCCATGATATCATCATCATCATCATCTCATCATGA
>JAYKOZ010000024.1:260000-272500 GCA_036172795.1 Pelodytes ibericus
ATCATCCCATCATGATATCATCATGATATCATCATCATTATATCATCATCTTCATCATCATCATCTCATCATTATATCATCATCATCATCATCATCTCATCATGATATCATCATCATGATATCATCATCATCATCATCTCATCATGATATCATCATCATCATCTCATCATGATATCATCATCTCATCATGATATCATTATCATCATCTCATCATGATATCATCGTCATGATATTATCATCATCTCATCATTATACCATCATCGTGATATCATCATCATCATCATCTCATCATGATATAATCATCATGATATCATCACCATCATCATCATCTCATCATGATATCATCATCATTATATCATCATCATCATCTCATCATTATATCATCATCATCATCATCATCATCATCATCTCATCATGATATCATTATCATCATCTCATCATGATATCATCATCAGCATCATCTCATCATGATATCATCATCATGATATCATCATCATCATCATCCCATCATGATATCATCATGATATCATCATCATTATATCATCATCTTCATCATCATCATCTCATCATGATATCATCATCATCATCATCTCATCATGATATCATCATCATGATATCATCATCATCATCATCTCATCATGATATCATCATCATCATCTCATCATGATATCATCATCATCATCTCATCATGATATCATCATCATCATCTCATCATGATATCATTATCATCATCTCATCATGATACCATCGTCATGATATTATCATCATCTCATCATTATACCATCATCGTGATATCATCATCATCATCATCTCATCATGATATAATCATCATGATATCATCACCATCATCATCATCTCATCATGATATCATCATCATTATATCATCATCATCATCATCTCATCATTATATCATCATCATCATCATCATCATCATCATCTCATCATGATATCATTATCATCATCTCATCATGATATCATCATCAGCATCATCTCATCATGATATCATCATCGTGATATCATCATCATCATCATCTCATCATGATATAATCATCATGATATCATCATCATCATCATCATCATCATCATCATCATCATCATCATCATCATCATCTCATCATGATATAATCATCATGATATCATCATCATCATCATCATCCCATCATGATATCATCATGATATCATCATCATTATATCATCATCATCATCATCATCTCATCATTATATCATCATCATCATCATCATCATCATCTCATCATGATATCATTATCATCATCTCATCATGATATCATTGCCATGATATCATCATCATCATCATCTCATCATGATATCATCATCGTGATATCATCATCATCATCATCTCATCATGATATAATCATCATGATATCATCATCATCATCATCTCATCATGATATCATCATCATGATATCATCATCATCATCATCATCTCATCATGATATCATCATCATGATATCATCATCATCATCATCATCTCATCATGATATCATCATCATCATCTCATCATGATATCATCATCATCATCATCATCTCATCATGATATCATCATCATCATCTCACCATGATATCATCATCATGATATCATCATCATCATCTCATTATGATATCATCATCATGATATCATCATCATCATCATCTCATCATGATATCATCATCATGATATCATCATCATCATCATCTCATCATGATATCATCATCATGATATCATCATCATCATCATCATGATATCATCATCATGATATCATCATCATCATCATCATGATATCATCATCATCATGATATCATCATCATCATCATCATCATCATCATCATCATCTCATCATGATATCATTTTCATCATCATCTCATCATGATATCATCATCATCATCATCTCATCATGATATCATCATCTCATCATCATCATCTCATCATCATCATCTCATCATGATATAATCATCATGATATCATCATCATCATCATCTCATCATGATATAATCATCATGATATCATCATCATCATCATCATCATCCCATCATGATATCATCATGATATCATCACCATCATCTCATCATGATATCATCATCATTATATCATCATCATCATCATCATCATCATCATCATCATCATCATCTCATCATGATATAATCATCATGATATCATCATCATCATCATCATCATCATCATCTCATCATGATATAATCATCATGATATCATCATCATCATCATCATCATCATCATCATCATCATCATCATCTCATCATGATATCATCATCATGATATCATCATCATCATCATCATGATATCATCATCATGATATCATCATCATCATCATCATGATATCATCATCATCATGATATCATCATCATCATCATCATCATCATCATCTCATCATGATATCATTTTCATCATCATCTCATCATGATATCATCATCATCATCATCTCATCATGATATCATCATCTCATCATCATCATCTCATCATCATCATCTCATCATGATATAATCATCATGATATCATCATCATCATCATCTCATCATGATATAATCATCATGATATCATCATCATCATCATCATCCCATCATGATATCATCATGATATCATCACCATCATCTCATCATGATATCATCATCATTATATCATCATCATCATCATCATCATCATCATCATCATCATCATCATCATCATCTCATCATGATATAATCATCATGATATCATCATCATCATCATCATCATCATCATCTCATCATGATATAATCATCATGATATCATCATCATCATCATCATCATCATCATCATCATCATCATCATCATCATCATCATCTCATCATGATATAATCATCATGATATCATCATCATCATCATCATCATCATCATCATCATCATCATCTCATCATGATATAATCATCATGATATCATCATCATCATCATCATCCCATCATGATATCATCATGATATCATCATCATTATATCATCATCATCATCATCATCATCTCATCATTATATCATCATCATCATCATCATCATCTCATCATCATCATCATCATCATCATCATCTCATCATGATATAATCATCATGATATCATCATCATCATCATCATCCCATCATGATATCATTGCCATGATATCATCATCATCATCATCTCATCATGATATCATCATCGTGATATCATCATCATCATCATCTCATCATGATATAATCATCATGATATCATCATCATCATCATCTCATCATGATATCATCATCATGATATCATCATCATCATCATCATCATCTCATCATGATATCATCATCATGATATCATCATCATCATCATCATCTCATCATGATATCATCATCATCATCTCATCATGATATCATCATCATCATCATCATCTCATCATGATATCATCATCATCATCTCACCATGATATCATCATCATGATATCATCATCATCATCTCATTATGATATCATCATCATGATATCATCATCATCATCATCTCATCATGATATCATCATCATGATATCATCATCATCATCATCTCATCATGATATCATCATCATGATATCATCATCATCATCATCATGATATCATCATCATGATATCATCATCATCATCATCATGATATCATCATCATCATGATATCATCATCATCATCATCATCATCATCATCATCATCATCATCATCATCATCATCATCTCATCATGATATCATTTTCATCATCATCTCATCATGATATCATCATCATCATCATCTCATCATGATATCATCATCTCATCATCATCATCTCATCATCATCATCTCATCATGATATAATCATCATGTAATCATCATGATATCATCATCATCATCATCTCATCATGATATCATCATCATGATGTCATCATCATCATCATCATCTCATCATGATATCATCATCATGATATCATCATCATCATCATCTCATCATGATATCATCATCATCATCTCATCATGATATCATCATCATCATCATCATCATCTCATCATGATATCATCATCATCATCTCATCATGATATCATCATCATGATATCATCATCATCATCTCATTATGATATCATCATCATGATATCATCATCATCATCATCTCATCATGATATCATCATCATGATATCATCATCATCATCATCTCATCATGATATCATCATCATGATATCATCATCATCATCATCATGATATCATCATCATCATCATCATGATATCATCATCATGATATCATCATCATCATCATCATCATGATATCATCATCATGATATCATCATCATCATCATCATCATCATCTCATCATGATATCATTTTCATCATCATCTCATCATGATATCATCATCATCATCATCTCATCATGATATCATCATCTCATCATCATCATCATCTCATCATCATCATCTCATCATCATCATCTCATCATGATATCATTATCATCATCATCTCATCATGATATCATCATCATCATCATCATCTCATCATGATATCATCATCTCATCATGATATCATCATCTTGATATCATCATCATGATATCATCATCATCATCATGTTATCATCATCATCATCATCATCTCCTCATGATATCATCATTATAATCATCATCTCATCATGATATCATCATCATGATTTCATCATCATCATCTCATCATTATATCATCATCATCATCATAATCATCATCTTCATCTCATCATGATATCATCATCAACATCAGCATCATCATCATCTCATCATTATATCATCATCATCATCTCATCATGATATCATCGTCATGATATCATCATCATCTCATCATTATATCATCATCTTGATATCATCATCATCATCATCTCATCATGATATAATCATCATGATATCATCACCATCATCATCATCGCATCATGATATCATCATCATTATATCATCATCATCATCATCATCATCATCTCATCATTATATCATCATCATCATCATCATCATCATCATCTCATCATGATATCATCATCATTATATCATCATCATCATCATCATCATCATCATCATCATCATCATCTCATCATGATATAATCATCATGATATCATCATCATCATCATCATCATCATCTCATCATGATATAATCATCATGATATCATCATCATCATCATCATCATCATCATCATCTCATCATCATCATCTCATCATGATATAATCATCATGATATCATCATCATCATCATCATCATCATCTCATCATGATATAATCATCATGATATCATCATCATCATCATCATCCCATCATGATATCATCATGATATCATCATCATTATATCATCATCATCATCATCATCATCTCATCATGATATCATCATCATCATCATCATCATCATCATCATCATCATCATCATCATCATCATCTCATCATGATATCATTATCATCATCTCATCATGATATCATCGCCATGATATCATCATCATCATCATCTCATCATGATATCATCATCGTGATATCATCATCATCATCATCTCATCATGATATAATCATCATGATATCATCATCATCATCATCTCATCATGATATCATCATCATGATATCATCATCATCATCATCTCATCATGATATCATCATCATGATATCATCATCATCATCATCATCTCATCATGATATCATCATCATCATCATCTCATCATGATATCATCATCATCATCATCATCATCTCATCATGATATCATCATCATCATCTCATCATGATATCATCATCATGATATCATCATCATCATCTCATTATGATATCATCATCATGATATCATCATCATCATCTCATTATGATATCATCATCATGATATCATAATCATGATATCATCATCATCATCATCATCATCATCTCATCATGATATTATCATCATCATCATCATCATCATCTCATCATGATATCATCATCATCATGATATCATTATCATCATCATCATCATCTCATCATGATATCATCATCATCATCATCATCATCTCATCATGATATTATCATCATCATCATCATCATCATCATCATCATCATCATCATCATATTCATATTCATCATCATCATTTCATCATGATATCATCATCATGATATCATCATCATCTCATCATGATATCATCATCATCATCATCATCATCTCCTCATGATATCATCATCATCATCATCATCATCATCATCTCATCATGATATCATCATCATCATGATATCATTATCATCATCATCATCATCATCTCATCATGATATCATCATCATCATCATCAACATCATCATCATCTCATCATGATATTATCATCATCATCATCATCATCATCATCATCATCATATTCATCATCATCATTTCATCATGATATCATCATCATGATATCATCATCATCATCATCTCATCATGATATCATCATCATCATCATCATCTCCTCATGATATCATCATCATGATATCATCATCATGATATCATCATCATCATCATCATGATATCATCATCATCATCATCATCATCATCATCATCATCATCATCTCATCATTATATTATCATAATCATCATCATCTCATCATGATATCATCATCAACATCATCATCATCATCATCATCATCTCATCATTATATCATCATCATCATCATCATCATCATCATCTCATCATGATATCATCATCATGATATCATCATCATCATCATCTCATCATGATATCATTATCATCATCTCATCATGATATCATCGTCATGATATCATCATCATCATCTCATCATGATATCATCATCGTGATATCATCATCATCATCATCTCATCATGATATCATCGTCATGATATCATCATCATCATCATCTCATCATGATATCATCATCATTATATCATCATGATATCATCGCCATGATATCATCATCATCATCATCATCACATCATGATATCATCATGATATCATCATCATCATCTCATCATGATATCATCATCATTATATCATCATCATCATCATCATCATCATCATCATCATCATCATCTCATCATGATATCAACATCATTATATCATCATCATCATCATCATCATCATCATCATCATCATCATCTCATCATCATCATCATCATCATCATCTCATCATGATATCATCATCATCATCATCATCATCTCATCATGATATCATCATCATTATATCATCATCATCATCATCATCTCATCATTATCATCATCTCATCATGATATCATTATCATCATCTCATCATGATATCATCGTCATGATATCATCATCATCTCATCATTATATCATCATCGTGATATCATCATCATCATCATCTCATCATGATATAATCATCATGATATCATCACCATCATCATCATCTCATCATGATATCATCATCATTATATCATCATCATCATCATCATCATCATCTCATCATTATATCATCATCATCATCATCATCATCATCATCATCTCATCATGATATCATCATCATTATATCATCATCATCATCATCATCATCATCATCATCATCATCATCATCATCATCATCATCATCTCATCATGATATAATCATCATGATATCATCATCATCATCATCATCATCTCATCATGATATAATCATCATGATATCATCATCATCATCATCATCATCATCATTATCATCTTATCATGATATAATCATCATGATATCATCATCATCATCATCATCATCATCATCATCATCATCATCATCATCATCATCATCTCATCATGATATAATCATCATGATATCATCATCATCATCATCATCCCATCATGATATCATCATGATATCATCATCATTATATCATCATCTTCATCATCATCATCTCATCATTATATCATCATCATCATCATCATCATCATCATCATCATCATCATCATCATCTCATCATGATATCATTATCATCATCTCATCATGATATCATCGCCATGATATCATCATCATCATCATCATCTCATCATGATATCATCATCGTGATATCATCATCATCATCATCTCATCATGATATAATCATCATGATATCATCATCATCATCATCTCATCATGATATCATCATCATGATATCATCATCATCATCATCTCATCATGATATCATCATCATGATATCATCATCATCATCATCTCATCATGAAATCATCATCATCATCTCATCATGATATCATCATCATCACCTCATCATGATATCATTATCATCATCTCATCATGATATCATCGTCATGATATTATCATCATCTCATCATTATACCATCATCGTGATATCATCATCATCATCATCTCATCATGATATAATCATCATGATATCATCACCATCATCATCATCTCATCATGATATCATCATCATTATATCATCATCATCATCTCATCATTATATCATCATCATCATCATCATCATCATCATCATCTCATCATGATATCATTATCATCATCTCATCATGATATCATCATCAGCATCATCTCATCATGATATCATCATCGTGATATCATCATCATCATCATCTCATCATGATATAATCATCATGATATCATCATCATCATCATCATCCCATCATGATATCATCATGATATCATCACCATCATCTCATCATGATATCATCATCATTATATCATCATCATCATCATCATCATCATCATCATCATCATCATCATCATCATCATCATCATCTCATCATGATATAATCATCATGATATCATCATCATCATCATCATCATCATCATCATCATCATCATCATCTCATCATGATATAATCATCATGATATCATCATCATCATCATCATCATCATCATCATCATCATCATCATCATCATCATCATCATCATCTCATCATGATATAATCATCATGATATCATCATCATCATCATCATCATCATCATCATCATCATCATCATCTCATCATGATATAATCATCATGATATCATCATCATTATATCATCATCATCATCATCATCATCTCATCATTATATCATCATCATCATCATCATCATCATCTCATCATGATATCATTATCATCATCTCATCATGATATCATCGCCATGATATCATCATCATCATCATCTCATCATGATATCATCATCGTGATATCATCATCATCATCATCTCATCATGATATAATCATCATGATATCATCATCATCATCATCTCATCATGATATCATCATCATGATATCATCATCATCATCATCATCTCATCATGATATCATCATCATGATATCATCATCATCATCATCATCATCTCATCATGATATCATCATCATCATCATCTCATCATGATATCATCATCATCATCATCATCTCATCATGATATCATCATCATCATCTCATCATGATATCATCATCATGATATCATCATCATCATCTCATTATGATATCATCATCATGATATCATCATCATCATCATCTCATCATGATATCATCATCATGATATCATCATCATCATCATCTCATCATGATATCATCATCATGATATCATCATCATCATCATCATCATGATATCATCATCATGATATCATCATCATCATCATCATGATATCATCATCATCATGATATCATCATCATCATCATCATCATCATCATCATCATCATCATCATCATCTCATCATGATATCATTTTCATCATCATCTCATCATGATATCATCATCATAATCATCTCATCATGATATCATCATCTCATCATCATCATCTCATCATCATCATCTCATCATGATATAATCATCATGATATCATCATCATCATCATCTCATCATGATATCATCATCATGATATCATCATCATCATCATCATCTCATCATGATATCATCATCATGATATCATCATCATCATCATCATCCCATCATGATATCATCATGATATCATCATCATTATATCATCATCTTCATCATCATCATCTCATCATTATATCATCATCATCATCATCATCATCATCATCATCATCATCATCTCATCATGATATCATTATCATCATCTCATCATGATATCATCGCCATGATATCATCATCATCATCATCTCATCATGATATCATCATCGTGATATCATCATCATCATCATCTCATCATGATATAATCATCATGATATCATCATCATCATCATCTCATCATTATACCATCATCGTGATATCATCATCATCATCATCTCATCATGATATAATCATCATGATATCATCACCATCATCATCATCTCATCATGATATCATCATCATTATATCATCATCATCATCTCATCATTATATCATCATCATCATCATCATCATCATCATCATCTCATCATGATATCATTATCATCATCTCATCATGATATCATCATCAGCATCATCTCATCATGATATCATCATCGTGATATCATCATCATCATCATCTCATCATGATATAATAATCATGATATCATCATCATCATCATCATCCCATCATGATATCATCATGATATCATCACCATCATCTCATCATGATATCATCATCATTATATCATCATCATCATAATCATCATCATCATCATCATCATCATCATCTCATCATGATATAATCATCATGATATCATCATCATCATCATCATCATCATCATCATCATCATCATCTCATCATGATATAATCATCATGATATCATCATCATCATCATCATCATCATCATCATCATCATCATCATCATCATCATCATCATCATCATCTCATCATGATATAATCATCATGATATCATCATCATCATCATCATCATCATCATCATCATCATCATCTCATCATGATATAATCATCATGATATCATCATCATTATATCATCATCATCATCATCATCATCATCTCATCATTATATCATCATCATCATCATCATCATCATCTCATCATGATATCATTATCATCATCTCATCATGATATCATCGCCATGATATCATCATCATCATCATCTCATCATGATATCATCATCGTGATATCATCATCATCATCATCTCATCATGATATAATCATCATGATATCATCATCATCATCATCTCATCATGATATCATCATCATGATATCATCATCATCATCATCATCTCATCATGATATCATCATCATGATATCATCATCATCATCATCATCATCTCATCATGATATCATCATCATCATCATCTCATCATGATATCATCATCATCATCATCATCTCATCATGATATCATCATCATCATCTCATCATGATATCATCATCATGATATCATCATCATCATCTCATTATGATATCATCATCATGATATCATCATCATCATCATCTCATCATGATATCATCATCATGATATCATCATCATCATCATCTCATCATGATATCATCATCATGATATCATCATCATCATCATCATCATGATATCATCATCATGATATCATCATCATCATCATCATGATATCATCATCATCATGATATCATCATCATCATCATCATCATCATCATCATCATCATCATCATCTCATCATGATATCATTTTCATCATCATCTCATCATGATATCATCATCATAATCATCTCATCATGATATCATCATCTCATCATCATCATCTCATCATCATCATCTCATCATGATATAATCATCATGATATCATCATCATCATCATCTCATCATGATATCATCATCATGATATCATCATCATCATCATCATCTCATCATGATATCATCATCATGATATCATCATCATCATCATCATCCCATCATGATATCATCATGATATCATCATCATTATATCATCATCTTCATCATCATCATCTCATCATTATATCATCATCATCATCATCATCATCATCATCATCATCATCATCTCATCATGATATCATTATCATCATCTCATCATGATATCATCGCCATGATATCTTCATCATCATCATCTCATCATGATATCATCATCGTGATATCATCATCATCATCATCTCATCATGATATAATCATCATGATATCATCATCATCATCATCTCATCATTATACCATCATCGTGATATCATCATCATCATCATCTCATCATGATATAATCATCATGATATCATCACCATCATCATCATCTCATCATGATATCATCATCATTATATCATCATCATCATCTCATCATTATATCATCATCATCATCATCATCATCATCATCTCATCATGATATCATTATCATCATCTCATCATGATATCATCATCAGCATCATCTCATCATGATATCATCATCGTGATATCATCATCATCATCATCTCATCATGATATAATAATCATGATATCATCATCATCATCATCATCCCATCATGATATCATCATGATATCATCACCATCATCTCATCATGATATCATCATCATTATATCATCATCATCATCATCATCATCATCATCATCATCATCATCATCATCATCTCATCATGATATAATCATCATGATATCATCATCATCATCATCATCATCATCTCATCATGATATAATCATCATGATATCATCATCATCATCATCATCATCATCATCATCATCATCATCATCATCATCATCATCATCATCATCTCATCATGATATAATCATCATGATATCATCATCATCATCATCATCATCATCATCATCATCATCATCATCATCATCTCATCATGATATAATCAT
>JAYKOZ010000024.1:275000-337500 GCA_036172795.1 Pelodytes ibericus
ATCATTATCATCATCTCATCATGATATCATCGTCATGATATTATCATCATCTCATCATTATACCATCATCGTGATATCATCATCATCATCATCATCTCATCATGATATAATCATCATGATATCATCACCATCATCATCATCTCATCATGATATCATCATCATTATATCATCATCATCATCTCATCATTATATCATCATCATCATCATCATCATCATCATCATCTCATCATGATATCATTATCA
Organism: Pelodytes ibericus; assembly: GCA_036172795.1. NCBI lineage: Eukaryota > Metazoa > Chordata > Amphibia > Anura > Pelodytidae > Pelodytes > Pelodytes ibericus. The sequence continues at coordinate 275,244 of JAYKOZ010000024.1, forward strand.
TCATCTCATCATGATATCATCATCAGCATCATCTCATCATGATATCATCATCGTGATATCATCATCATCATCATCTCATCATGATATAATCATCATGATATCATCATCATCATCATCATCCCATCATGATATCATCATGATATCATCACCATCATCTCATCATGATATCATCATCATTATATCATCATCATCATCATCATCATCATCATCATCATCTCATCATGATATAATCATCATGATATCATCATCATCATCATCATCATCATCTCATCATGATATAATCATCATGATATCATCATCATCATCATCATCATCATCATCATCATCATCATCATCATCATCATCTCATCATGATATAATCATCATGATATCATCATCATCATCATCATCATCATCATCATCTCATCATGATATAATCATCATGATATCATCATCATTATATCATCATCATCATCATCATCATCATCATCATCTCATCATTATATCATCATCATCATCATCATCATCATCATCTCATCATGATATAATCATCATGATATCATCATCATTATATCATCATCATCATCATCATCATCATCATCATCTCATCATTATATCATCATCATCATCATCATCATCATCTCATCATGATATCATTATCATCATCTCATCATGATATCATCGCCATGATATCATCATCATCATCATCTCATCATGATATCATCATCGTGATATCATCATCATCATCATCTCATCATGATATAATCATCATGATATCATCATCATCATCATCTCATCATGATATCATCATCATGATATCATCATCATCATCATCATCTCATCATGATATCATCATCATGATATCATCATCATCATCATCATCTCATCATGATATCATCATCATCATCTCATCATGATATCATCATCATCATCATCATCTCATCATGATATCATCATCATCATCTCATCATGATATCATCATCATGATATCATCATCATCATCTCATTATGATATCATCATCATGATATCATCATCATCATCATCTCATCATGATATCATCATCATGATATCATCATCATCATCATCTCATCATGATATCATCATCATGATATCATCATCATCATCATCATCATGATATCATCATCATGATATCATCATCATCATCATCATGATATCATCATCATCATGATATCATCATCATCATCATCATCATCATCATCATCATTATCATCATCTCATCATGATATCATTTTCATCATCATCTCATAATGATATCATCATCATCATCATCTCATCATGATATCATCATCTCATCATCATCATCATCTCATCATCATCATCTCATCATGATATAATCATCATGATATCATCATCATCATCATCTCATCATGATATCATCATCATGATATCATCATCATCATCATCATCTCATCATGATATCATCATCATGATATCATCATCATCATCATCATCTCATCATGATATCATCATCATCATCTCATCATGATATCATCATCATCATCATCATCATCTCATCATGATATCATCATCATCATCTCATCATGATATCATCATCATGATATCATCATCATCATCTCATTATGATATCATCATCATGATATCATCATCATCATCATCTCATCATGATATCATCATCATGATATCATCATCATCATCATCATGATATCATCATCATGATATCATCATCATCATCATCATGATATCATCATCATGATATCATCATCATCATCATCATCATCATCATCTCATCATGATATCATTTTCATCATCATCTCATCATGATATCATTTTCATCATCATCTCATCATGATATCATCATCATCATCATCTCATCATGATATCATCATCTGATCATCATCATCATCTCATCATCATCATCTCATCATCATCATCTCATCATGATATCATTATCATCATCATCTCATCATGATATCATCATCATCATCATCATCTCATCATGATATCATCATCTCATCATGATATCATCATCTTGATATCATCATCATGATATCATCATCATCATCATGTTATCATCATCATCATCATCTCCTCATGATATCATCATTATAATCATCATCTCATCATGATATCATCATCATGATTTCATCATCATCATCTCATCATTATATCATCATCATCATCATAATCATCATCATCATCTCATCATGATATCATCATCAACATCAGCATCATCATCATCTCATCATTATATCATCATCATCATCATCTCATCATGATATCATTATCATCATCTCATCATGATATCATCGTCATGATATCATCATCATCTCATCATTATATCATCATCGTGATATCATCATCATCATCATATCATCATGATATAATCATCATGATATCATCACCATCATCATCATCTCATCATGATTTTATCATCATTATATCATCATCATCATCATCATCATCTCATCATTATATCATCATCATCATCATCATCATCATCTCATCATGATATCATCATCATTATATCATCATCATCATCATCATCATCATCATCATCATCATCTCATCATGATATAATCATCATGATATCATCATCATCATCATCATCATCATCATCTCATCATGATATAATCATCATGATATCATCATCATCATCATCATCATCATCATCATCATCATCATCATCATCTCATCATCATCATCTCATCATGATATAATCATCATGATATCATCATCATCATCATCATCATCTCATCATGATATAATCATCATGATATCATCATCATCATCATCATCATCCCATCATGATATCATCATGATATCATCATCATTATATCATCATCATCATCATCATCATCTCATCATGATATCATCATCATCATCATCATCATCATCATCATCATCTCATCATGATATCATTATCATCATCTCATCATGATATCATCGCCATGATATCATCATCATCATCATCTCATCATGATATCATCATCGTGATATCATCATCATCATCATCATCTCATCATGATATAATCATCATGATATCATCATCATCATCATCTCATCATGATATCATCATCATGATATCATCATCATCATCATCTCATCATGATATCATCATCATGATATCATCATCATCATCATCATCTCATCATGATATCATCATCATCTCATCATGATATCATCATCATCATCATCATCATCTCATCATGATATCATCATCATCATCTCATCATGATATCATCATCATGATATCATCATCATCATCTCATTATGATATCATCATCATGATATCATCATCATCATCTCATTATGATATCATCATCATGATATCATAATCATGATATCATCATCATCATCATCATCATCATCTCATCATGATATTATCATCATCATCATCATCATCTCATCATGATATCATCATCATCATGATATCATTATCATCATCATCATCATCTCATCATGATATCATCATCATCATCATCATCATCATCATCATCATCTCATCATGATATTATCATCATCATCATCATCATCATCATCATCATCATCATCATCATCATCATATTCATCATCATCATTTCATCATGATATCATCATCATGATATCATCATCATCATCTCATCATGATATCATCATCATCATCATCATCTCCTCATGATATCATCATCATCATCATCATCATCTCATCATGATATCATCATCATCATGATATCATTATCATCATCATCATCATCATCTCATCATGATATCATCATCATCATCATCATCATCATCATCATCTCATCATGATATTATCATCATCATCATCATCATCATCATCATCATCATCATCATCATCATATTCATCATCATCATTTCATCATGATATCATCATCATGATATCATCATCATCATCTCATCATGATATCATCATCATCATCATCATCATCTCCTCATGATATCATCATCATAATATCATCATCATGATATCATCATCATCATCATCATGATATCATCATCATCATCATCATCATCATCATCATCTCATCATTATATTATCATAATCATCATCATCTCATCATGATATCATCATCAACATCATCATCATCATCATCATCATCTCATCATTATATCATCATCATCATCATCATCTCATCATGATATCATCATCATGATATCATCATCATCATCATCTCATCATGATATCATTATCATCATCTCATCATGATATCATCGTCATGATATCATCATCATCATCTCATCATGATATCATCATCGTGATATCATCATCATCATCATCTCATCATGATATAATCATCATGATATCATCATCATCATCATCATCATGATATCATCATCATGATATCATCATCATCATCATCATCATCTCATCATGATATCATCATCATGATATCATCATCATCATCATCATCTCATCATGATATCATCATCATCATCTCATCATGATATCATCATCATCATCATCATCATCTCATCATGATATCATCATCATCATCTCATCATGATATCATCATCATGATATCATCATCATCATCTCATTATGATATCATCATCATGATATCATCATCATCATCATCGCATCATGATATCATCATCATGATATCATCATCATCATCATCTCATCATGATATCATCATCATGATATCATCATCATCATCATCATGATATCATCATCATGATATCATCATCATCATCATCATGATATCATCATCATGATATCATCATCATCATCATCATCTCATCATGATATCATTTTCATCATCATCTCATCATGATATCATCATCATCATCATCTCATCATGATATCATCATCTCATCATCATTATCTCATCATCATCATCTCATCATCATCATTTCATCATGATATCATTATCATCATCATCTCATCATGATATCATCATCATCATCATCATCATCTCATCATGATATCATCATCTCATCATGATATCATCATCTCATCATGATATCATCATCATGATATCATCATCATGATATCATCATCATCTCATCATGGTATCATCATCATCATCATCATCTCCTCATGATATCATCATTATAATCATCATCTCATCATGATATCATCATCATGATTTCATCATCATCATCTCATCATGATATCATTATCATCATCTCATCATGATATCATCGTCATGATATCATCATCATCATCATCTCATCATGATATCATCATCGTGATATCATCATCATCATCATCTCATCATGATATCATCATCATGATATCATCATCATCATCATCTCATCATGATTTCATCATCATTATATCATCATCATCATCATCATCATCATCATCATCTCATCATGAAATCATCATCATCATCTCATCATGATATCATCATCATCATCATCTCATCATGATATCATCATCATCATCTCATCATGATATCATCATCATCATCTCATTATGATATCATCATCATTATATCATCATCATCATCATCATCATCATCATCATCATCTCATCATGATATCATCATCATCACCATCATCATCTCATCATGATATCATCATCATCATCTCATCATGATATCATCATCATGATATCATCATCATCATCATCATCTCATCATGATATCATCATCATCATCTCATCATGATATCATCATCATCTCATTATGATATCATCATCATTATATCATCATCATCATCATCATCATGATATCATCATCATCATCTCATCATGATATCATCATCATGATATCATCATCATCATCATCATCATCATCATCATCATCATCATCTCATCATGATATCATCATCATCATCTCATCATGATATCATCATCATCATCATCTCATCATGATATCATCATCATCATCTCATTATGATATCATCATCATTATATCATCATCATCATCATCATCATCATCATCTCATCATGATATCATCATCATCACCATCATCATCTCATCATGATATCATCATCATCATCTCATCATGATATCATCATCATGATATCATCATCATCATCATCATCATCATCATCATCATCATCTCATCATGATATCATCATCATCATCTCATTATGATATCATCATCATTATATCATCATCATCATCATCATCATCATCATCTCATCATGATATCATCATCATCACCATCATCATCTCATCATGATATCATCATCATCATCTCATCATGATATCATCATCATGATATCATCATCATCATCATCATCTCATCATGATATCATCATCATCATCTCATCATGATATCATCATCATCATCATCATCATCATCATCATCATCATCTCATCATGATATCATCATCTCATCATGATATCATCATCATGATATCATCATCATCATCTCATCATGATATCATCGTCATGATATCATCATCATCTCATTATGATATCATCATCATGATATCATCATCATCATCATCATCATCATCTCATCATGATATCATTATCATGATATCATCATCATGATATCATCATCTCATCATGATATCATCATCATCATCTCATCATGATATCATCATCATCATCTCATCATGATATCATCATCATCATCTCATTATGATATCATCATCATTATATCATCATCATCATCATCATCATGATATCATCATCATCATCTCATCATGATATCATCATCATGATATCATCATCATCATCATCATCATCTCATCATGATATCATCATCATCATCTCATCATGATATCATCATCATCATCTCATCATGATATCATCATCATCATCTCATTATGATATCATCATCATTATATCATCATCATCATCATCATCATCATCATCATCATCATCATCATCATCTCATCATCATCACCATCATCATCTCATCATGATATCATCATCATCATCTCATCATGATATCATCATCATGATATCATCATCATCATCATCATCATGATATCATCATCATCATCATCATCATCATCATCATCTCATCATGATATCATCATCATCTCATCATGATATCATCATCATCATCTCATTATGATATCATCATCATTATATCATCATCATCATCATCATCATCATCTCATCATGATATCATCATCATCACCATCATCATCTCATCATGATATCATCATCATCATCATCTCATCATGATATCATCATCATGATATCATCATCATCATCATCTCATCATGATATCATCATCATCATCTCATCATGATATCATCATCATCATCATCATCATCATCTCATCATGATATTATCATCATCATCATCATCATCATCATCATCATCATCATATTCATCATCATCATTTCATCATGATATCATCATCATGATATCATCATCATCATCTCATCATGATATCATCATCATCATCATCATCTCCTCATGATATCATCATCATGATATCATCATCATGATATCATCATCTATACAAATAAAGAACAATAAGTGCGCTTGGAGCAAACTGTGATAAAAAAATATATGTGATAAACACAATAAATATATATATATAACACCTTATAGGTGACAATGTGAAATAATATCCTGAGGAATCAGGAGGAAGCTTTGATCCCCCTCAAGGGGATGCACTCACAGGATGGCTGGATAATAGTTGCACTTCAAGGGTAAGGTGTCGTTTTGTAGGATCCTGCTGTGGCTAATCTGCTTAGATTTTAGCTCAGGAACAGAAACAACAGATATCCAATTAGTGTGTAACATATACAGACTTTTAATAAAAAGAAGTATCTGCTTACATGGAAGTTTTCTCTGTCAAACGTAGTGGGCGCCACACAGCTGCAGGAGAAATCTTGTCCAGTAAGTATCAAAAAATAAAAGATGTGGAATAAAAATATACACAATATATGTACATAAAGAACAGCAGGGTGAGTCCAATCCGCTACGCGTTTCACCCTTTGTGGGCTTCTACCAGGCGTGGTAGAAGCCCACAAAGGGTGAAACGCGTAGCGGATTGGACTCACCCTGCTGTTCTTTATGTACATATATTGTGTATATTTTTATTCCACATCTTTTATTTTTTGATACTTACTGGACAAGATTTCTCCTGCAGCTGTGTGGCGCCCACTACGTTTGACAGAGAAAACTTCCATGTAAGCAGATACTTCTTTTTATTAAAAGTCTGTATATGTTACACACTAATTGGATATCTGTTGTTTCTGTTCCTGAGCTAAAATCTAAGCAGATTAGCCACAGCAGGATCCTACAAAACGACACCTTACCCTTGAAGTGCAACTATTATCCAGCCATCCTGTGAGTGCATCCCCTTGAGGGGGATCAAAGCTTCCTCCTGATTCCTCAGGATATTATTTCACATTGTCACCTATAAGGTGTTATATATATATATTTATTGTGTTTATCACATATATTTTTTTATCACAGTTTGCTCCAAGCGCACTTATTGTTCTTTATTTGTATATATTGTCTGTTTTTGTGTGGTTTAGGGATACACTGCCTAAGTGCTGCTAGAGTTGTGATTGCAGCGCTGGGTTCACTTTTTTTAATTTATGATATCATCATCATCATCATCATGATATCATCATCATCATCATCATCATCATCATCATCATCATCTCATCATTATATTATCATAATCATCATCATCTCATCATGATATCATCATCATCAACATCATCATCATCATCATCTCATCATTATATCATCATCATCATCATCTCATCATGATATCATCATCATGATATCATCATCATCATCATCTCATCATGATATCATTATCATCATCTCATCATGATATCATCGTCATGATATCATCATCATCATCTCATCATGATATCATCATCGTGATATCATCATCATCATCATCTCATCATGATATCATCGTCATGATATCATCATCATCATCATCTCATCATGATATCATCATCATTATATCATCATGATATCATCGCCATGATATCATCATCATCATCATCATCACATCATGATATCATCATGATATCATCATCATCATCTCATCATGATATCATCATCATTATATCATCATCATCATCATCATCATCATCATCATCATCATCATCATCATCTCATCATGATATCAACATCATTATATCATCATCATCATCATCATCATCATCATCATCATCATCATCATCTCATCATCATCATCATCATCATCATCTCATCATGATATCATCATCATCATCATCATCATCTCATCATGATATCATCATCATTATATCATCATCATCATCATCATCTCATCATCATCATCATCTCATCATGATATCATTATCATCATCTCATCATGATATCATCGTCATGATATCATCATCATCTCATCATTATATCATCATCGTGATATCATCATCATCATCATCTCATCATGATATAATCATCATGATATCATCACCATCATCATCATCTCATCATGATATCATCATCATTATATCATCATCATCATCATCATCATCATCTCATCATTATATCATCATCATCATCATCATCATCATCATCTCATCATTATATCATCATCATCATCATCATCATCATCATCATCATCATCATCATCATCATCATCATCATCATCATCATCATCATCTCATCATGATATAATCATCATGATATCATCATCATCATCATCATCTCATCATGATATAATCATCATGATATCATCATCATCATCATCATCATCATCATCATTATCATCTCATCATGATATAATCATCATGATATCATCATCATCATCATCATCATCATCATCATCATCATCTCATCATGATATAATCATCATGATATCATCATCATCATCATCATCATCCCATCATGATATCATCATGATATCATCATCATTATATCATCATCTTCATCATCATCATCTCATCATTATATCATCATCATCATCATCATCATCATCATCATCATCATCATCATCTCATCATGATATCATTATCATCATCTCATCATGATATCATCGCCATGATATCATCATCATCATCATCTCATCATGATATCATCATCGTGATATCATCATCATCATCATCTCATCATGATATAATCATCATGATATCATCATCATCTCATCATGATATCATCATCATGATATCATCATCATCATCATCTCATCATGATATCATCATCGTGATATCATCATCATCATCATCTCATCATGATATAATCATCATGATATCATCATCATCTCATCATGATATCATCATCATGATATCATCATCATCATCATCTCATCATGATATCATCATCATGATATCATCATCATCATCATCTCATCATGATATCATCATCATCATCTCATCATGATATCATCATCATCATCTCATCATGATATCATTATCATCATCTCATCATGATATCATCGTCATGATATTATCATCATCTCATCATTATACCATCATCGTGATATCATCATCATCATCATCTCATCATGATATAATCATCATGATATCATCACCATCATCATCATCTCATCATGATATCATCATCATTATATCATCATCATCATCTCATCATTATATCATCATCATCATCATCATCATCATCTCATCATGATATCATTATCATCATCTCATCATGATATCATCATCAGCATCATCTCATCATGATATCATCATCGTGATATCATCATCATCATCTCATCATGATATAATCATCATGATATCATCATCATCATCATCCCATCATGATATCATCATGATATCATCACCATCATCTCATCATGATATCATCATCATTATATCATCATCATCATCATCATCATCATCATCATCATCATCATCATCATCTCATCATGATATAATCATCATGATATCATCATCATCATCATCATCATCATCATCATCATCTCATCATGATATAATCATCATGATATCATCATCATCATCATCATCATCATCATCATCATCATCATCATCTCATCATGATATAATCATCATGATATCATCATCATCATCATCATCATCATCATCATCATCTCATCATGATATAATCATCATGATATCATCATCATTATATCATCATCATCTCATCATCATCATCTCATCATTATATCATCATCATCATCATCATCATCATCATCTCATCATGATATAATCATCATGATATCATCATCATTATATCATCATCATCTCATCATCATCATCTCATCATTATATCATCATCATCATCATCATCATCATCATCTCATCATGATATCATTATCATCATCTCATCATTATATCATCATCATGATATCATCATCATCATCATCTCATCATGATATCATCATCATCATCATCATCATCATCATCTCATCATGATATAATCATCATGATATCATCATCATCATCATCTCATCATGATATCATCATCATGATATCATCATCATCATCATCATCATCTCATCATGATATCATCATCATGATATCATCATCATCATCATCATCTCATCATGATATCATCATCATCATCTCATCATGATATCATCATCATCATCATCATCTCATCATGATATCATCATCATCATCTCATCATGATATCATCATCATGATATCATCATCATCATCTCATTATGATATCATCATCATGATATCATCATCATCATCTCATCATGATATCATCATCATGATATCATCATCATCATCATCTCATCATGATATCATCATCATGATATCATCATCATCATCATCATGATATCATCATCATCATGATATCATCATCATCATCATCATCATCATCATCATCATCATCTCATCATGATATCATTTTCATCATCATCTCATCATGATATCATCATCATCATCATCTCATCATGATATCATCATCTCATCATCATCATCTCATCATCATCATCTCATCATGATATAATCATCATGATATCATCATCATCATCATCTCATCATGATATCATCATCATGATATCATCATCATCATCATCATCTCATCATGATATCATCATCATGATATCATCATCATCATCATCATCTCATCATGATATCATCATCATCATCTCATCATGATATCATCATCATCATCATCATCATCATCTCATCATGATATCATCATCATCATCATCTCATCATGATATCATCATCATGATATCATCATCATCATCATCATCTCATCATGATATCATCATCATGATATCATCATCATCATCATCATCTCATCATGATATCATCATCATCATCTCATCATGATATCATCATCATCATCATCATCATCTCATCATGATATCATCATCATCATCTCATCATGATATCATCATCATGATATCATCATCATCATCTCATTATGATATCATCATCATGATATCATCATCATCATCATCTCATCATGATATCATCATCATGATATCATCATCATCATCATCATGATATCATCATCATGATATCATCATCATCATCATCATGATATCATCATCATGATATCATCATCATCATCATCATCATCATCATCTCATCATGATATCATTTTCATCATCATCTCATCATGATATCATTTTCATCATCATCTCATCATGATATCATCATCATCATCATCATCATCTCATCATGATATCATCATCTGATCATCATCATCATCTCATCATCATCATCTCAACATCATCATCTCATCATGATATCATTATCATCATCATCTCATCATGATATCATCATCATCATCATCATCTCATCATGATATCATCATCTCATCATGATATCATCATCTTGATATCATCATCATGATATCATCATCATCATCATGTTATCATCATCATCATCATCTCCTCATGATATCATCATTATAATCATCATCTCATCATGATATCATCATCATGATTTCATCATCATCATCTCATCATTATATCATCATCATCATCATAATCATCATCATCATCTCATCATGATATCATCATTAACATCAGCATCATCATCATCTCATCATTATATCATCATCATCATCATCTCATCATGATATCATTATCATCATCTCATCATGATATCATCGTCATGATATCATCATCATCTCATCATTATATCATCATCGTGATATCATCATCATCATCATCTCATCATGATATAATCATCATGATATCATCACCATCATCATCATCTCATCATGATATCATCATCATTATATCATCATCATCATCATCATCATCATCATCTCATCATTATATCATCATCATCATCATCATCATCATCATCTCATCATGATATCATCATCATTATATCATCATCATCATCATCATCATCATCATCATCATCATCATCATCATCATCTCATCATGATATAATCATCATGATATCATCATCATCATCATCATCTCATCATGATATAATCATCATGATATCATCATCATCATCATCATCATCATCATCATCATCATCATCATCATCTCATCATCATCATCTCATCATGATATAATCATCATGATATCATCATCATCATCATCATCATCTCATCATGATATAATCATCATGATATCATCATCATCATCATCATCCCATCATGATATCATCATGATATCATCATCATTATATCATCATCATCATCATCATCATCTCATCATGATATCATCATCATCATCATCATCATCATCATCATCATCATCTCATCATGATATCATTATCATCATCTCATCATGATATCATCGCCATGATATCATCATCATCATCATCTCATCATGATATCATCATCGTGATATCATCATCATCATCATCATCTCATCATGATATAATCATCATGATATCATCATCATCATCATCTCATCATGATATCATCATCATGATATCATCATCATCATCATCTCATCATGATATCATCATCATGATATCATCATCATCATCATCATCTCATCATGATATCATCATCGTGATATCATCATCATCATCATCATCTCATCATGATATCATCATCGTGATATCATCATCATCATCATCATCTCATCATGATATAATCATCATGATATCATCATCATCATCATCTCATCATGATATCATCATCATGATATCATCATCATCATCATCATCTCATCATCATCTCATCATGATATCATCATCATCATCTCATCATGATATCATCATCATGATATCATCATCATCATCTCATCATGATATCATCATCATCATCTCATCATGATATCATCATCATGATATCATCATCATCATCTCATTATGATATCATCATCATGATATCATCATCATCATCTCATTATGATATCATCATCATGATATCATAATCATGATATCATCATCATCATCATCATCATCATCATCATCATCATCATCTCATCATGATATTATCATCATCATCATCATCATCTCATCATGATATCATCATCATCATGATATCATTATCATCATCATCATCATCTCATCATGATATCATCATCATCATCATCATCATCATCATCATCATCATCATCATCATCTCATCATGATATTATCATCATCATCATCATCATCATCATCATCATCATCATCATCATATTCATCATCATCATTTCATCATGATATCATCATCATGATATCATCATCATCATCTCATCATGATATCATCATCATCATCATCATCTCCTCATGATATCATCATCATCATCATCATCATCATCTCATCATGATATCATCATCATCATGATATCATTATCATCATCATCATCATCATCTCATCATGATATCATCATCATCATCATCATCATCATCATCATCATCTCATCATGATATTATCATCATCATCATCATCATCATCATCATCATCATCATCATCATCATCATATTCATCATCATCATTTCATCATGATATCATCATCATGATATCATCATCATCATCTCATCATGATATCATCATCATCATCATCATCTCCTCATGATATCATCATCATGATATCATCATCATGATATCATCATCATCATCATCATGATATCATCATCATCATCATCATCATCATCATCATCATCATCTCATCATTATATTATCATAATCATCATCATCTCATCATGATATCATCATCAACATCATCATCATCATCATCATCATCTCATCATTATATCATCATCATCATCATCATCATCTCATCATGATATCATCATCATGATATCATCATCATCATCATCTCATCATGATATCATTATCATCATCTCATCATGATATCATCGTCATGATATCATCATCATCATCTCATCATGATATCATCATCGTGATATCATCATCATCATCATCTCATCATGATATAATCATCATGATATCATCATCATCATCATCATCATCTCATCATGATATCATCATCATGATATCATCATCATCATCATCATCATCTCATCATGATATCATCATCATGATATCATCATCATCATCATCATCTCATCATGATATCATCATCATCATCTCATCATGATATCATCATCATCATCATCATCATCATCTCATCATGATATCATCATCATCATCTCATCATGATATCATCATCATGATATCATCATCATCATCTCATTATGATATCATCATCATGATATCATCATCATCATCATCGCATCATGATATCATCATCATGATATCATCATCATCATCATCTCATCATGATATCATCATCATCATCATCTCATCATGATATCATCATCATGATATCATCATCATCATCATCATGATATCATCATCATGATATCATCATCATCATCATCATGATATCATCATCATGATATCATCATCATCATCATCATCATCATCTCATCATGATATCATTTTCATCATCATCTCATCATGATATCATCATCATCATCATCTCGTCATGATATCATCATCTCATCATCATTATCTCATCATCATCATCTCATCATCATCATTTCATCATGATATCATTATCATCATCATCTCATCATGATATCATCATCATCATCATCATCTCATCATGATATCATCATCTCATCATGATATCATCATCATGATATCATCATCATGATATCATCATCATCATCATCATCATCTCATCATGGTATCATCATCATCATCATCATCTCCTCATGATATCATCATTATAATCATCATCTCATCATGATATCATCATCATGATTTCATCATCATCATCTCATCATGATATCATTATCATCATCTCATCATGATATCATCGTCATGATATCATCATCATCATCATCTCATCATGATATCATCATCGTGATATCATCATCATCATCATCTCATCATGATATCATCATCATGATATCATCATCATCATCATCTCATCATGATTTCATCATCATTATATCATCATCATCATCATCATCATCATCTCATCATGAAATCATCATCATCATCTCATCATGATATCATCATCATCATCATCTCATCATGATATCATCATCATCATCTCATCATGATATCATCATCATCATCTCATTATGATATCATCATCATTATATCATCATCATCATCATCATCATCATCATCATCATCATCATCATCATCTCATCATGATATCATCATCATCACCATCATCATCTCATCATGATATCATCATCATCATCTCATCATGATATCATCATCATGATATCATCATCATCATCATCATCATCTCATCATGATATCATCATCATCATCTCATCATGATATCATCATCATCATCATCTCATCATGATATCATCATCATCTCATTATGATATCATCATCATTATATCATCATCATCATCATCATCATCATGATATCATCATCATCATCTCATCATGATATCATCATCATGATATCATCATCATCATCATCATCATCATCATCTCATCATGATATCATCATCATCATCTCATCATGATATCATCATCATCATCTCATCATGATATCATCATCATCATCTCATTATGATATCATCATCATTATATCATCATCATCATCATCATCATCATCATCTCATCATGATATCATCATCATGATATCATCATCATCATCATCTCATCATGATATCATCATCATGATATCATCATCATCATCATCATGATATCATCATCATGATATCATCATCATCATCATCATGATATCATCATCATGATATCATCATCATCATCATCATCATCATCTCATCATGATATCATTTTCATCATCATCTCATCATGATATCATCATCATCATCATCTCGTCATGATATCATCATCTCATCATCATTATCTCATCATCATCATCTCATCATCATCATTTCATCATGATATCATTATCATCATCATCTCATCATGATATCATCATCATCATCATCATCTCATCATGATATCATCATCTCATCATGATATCATCATCATGATATCATCATCATGATATCATCATCATCATCATCATCATCTCATCATGGTATCATCATCATCATCATCATCTCCTCATGATATCATCATTATAATCATCATCTCATCATGATATCATCATCATGATTTCATCATCATCATCTCATCATGATATCATTATCATCATCTCATCATGATATCATCGTCATGATATCATCATCATCATCATCTCATCATGATATCATCATCGTGATATCATCATCATCATCATCTCATCATGATATCATCATCATGATATCATCATCATCATCATCTCATCATGATTTCATCATCATTATATCATCATCATCATCATCATCATCATCTCATCATGAAATCATCATCATCATCTCATCATGATATCATCATCATCATCATCTCATCATGATATCATCATCATCATCTCATCATGATATCATCATCATCATCTCATTATGATATCATCATCATTATATCATCATCATCATCATCATCATCATCATCATCATCATCATCATCATCTCATCATGATATCATCATCATCACCATCATCATCTCATCATGATATCATCATCATCATCTCATCATGATATCATCATCATGATATCATCATCATCATCATCATCATCTCATCATGATATCATCATCATCATCTCATCATGATATCATCATCATCATCATCTCATCATGATATCATCATCATCTCATTATGATATCATCATCATTATATCATCATCATCATCATCATCATCATGATATCATCATCATCATCTCATCATGATATCATCATCATGATATCATCATCATCATCATCATCATCATCATCTCATCATGATATCATCATCATCATCTCATCATGATATCATCATCATCATCTCATCATGATATCATCATCATCATCTCATTATGATATCATCATCATTATATCATCATCATCATCATCATCATCATCATCTCATCATGATATCATCATCATCACCATCATCATCTCATCATGATATCATCATCATCATCTCATCATGATATCATCATCATGATATCATCATCATCATCATCATCATCATCATCATCATCTCATCATGATATCATCATCATCATCTCATCATGATATCATCATCATCATCTCATCATGATATCATCATCATCATCTCATTATGATATCATCATCATTATATCATCATCATCTCATCATGATATCATCATCATCATCTCATCATGATATCATCATCATGATATCATCATCATCATCTCATCATGATATCATCATCATCATCTCATCATGATATCATCATCATGATATCATCATCATCATCTCATCATGATATCATCGTCATGATATCATCATCATCTCATTATGATATCATCATCATGATATCATCATCATCATCATCATCTCATCATGATATCATTATCATGATATCATCATCATGATATCATCATCTCATCATGATATCATCATCATCATCTCATCATGATATCATCATCATCATCTCATCATGATATCATCATCATCATCTCATTATGATATCATCATCATTATATCATCATCATCATCATCATCATGATATCATCATCATCATCTCATCATGATATCATCATCATGATATCATCATCATCATCATCATCATCTCATCATGATATCATCATCATCATCTCATCATGATATCATCATCATCATCTCATCATGATATCATCATCATCATCTCATCATGATATCATCATCATCATCTCATCATGATATCATCATCATCATCTCATCATGATATCATCATCATCATCTCATTATGATATCATCATCATTATATCATCATCATCATCATCATCATCATCATCATCATCATCTCATCATCATCATCATCATCATCTCATCATGATATCATCATCATGATATCATCATCATCATCATCATGATATCATCATCATCATCATCATCATCTCATCATGATATCATCATCATCTCATCATGATATCATCATCATCATCTCATTATGATATCATCATCATTATATCATCATCATCATCATCATCATCATCTCATCATGATATCATCATCATCACCATCATCATCTCATCATGATATCATCATCATCATCATCTCATCATGATATCATCATCATGATATCATCATCATCATCATCTCATCATGATATCATCATCATCATCTCATCATGATATCATCATCATCATCATCATCATCATCTCATCATGATATTATCATCATCATCATCATCATCATCATCATCATCATCATCATCATCATCATATTCATCATCATCATTTCATCATGATATCATCATCATGATATCATCATCATCATCTCATCATGATATCATCATCATCATCATCATCTCCTCATGATATCATCATCATGATATCATCATCATGATATCATCATCATCATCATCATCATGATATCATCATCATCATCATCATCATCATCATCATCATCTCATCATTATATTATCATAATCATCATCATCTCATCATGATATCATCATCAACATCATCATCATCATCATCTCATCATTATATCATCATCATCATCATCATCATCATCATCTCATCATGATATCATCATCATGATATCATCATCATCATCTCATCATGATATCATTATCATCATCTCATCATGATATCATCGTCATGATATCATCATCATCATCTCATCATGATATCATCATCGTGATATCATCATCATCATCATCTCATCATGATATCATCGTCATGATATCATCATCATCATCATCTCATCATGATATCATCATCATTATATCATCATGATATCATCGCCATGATATCATCATCATCATCATCATCACATCATGATATCATCATGATATCATCATCATCATCTCATCATGATATCATCATCATTATATCATCATCATCATCATCATCATCATCATCATCATCATCATCATCATCATCTCATCATGATATCAACATCATTATATCATCATCATCATCATCATCATCATCATCATCATCATCATCTCATCATCATCATCATCATCATCATCTCATCATGATATCATCATCATCATCATCATCATCTCATCATGATATCATCATCATTATATCATCATCATCATCATCATCTCATCATTATCATCATCTCATCATGATATCATTATCATCATCTCATCATGATATCATCGTCATGATATCATCATCATCTCATCATTATATCATTATCGTGATATCATCATCATCATCATCTCATCATGATATAATCATCATGATATCATCACCATCATCATCATCTCATCATGATATCATCATCATTATATCATCATCATCATCATCATCATCATCATCTCATCATTATATCATCATCATCATCATCATCATCATCTCATCATGATATCATCATCATTATATCATCATCATCATCATCATCATCATCATCATCATCATCATCATCATCATCATCTCATCATGATATAATCATCATGATATCATCATCATCATCATCATCTCATCATGATATAATCATCATGATATCATCATCATCATCATCATCATCATCATCATTATCATCTCATCATGATATAATCATCATGATATCATCATCATCATCATCATCATCATCATCATCATCTCATCATGATATAATCATCATGATATCATCATCATCATCATCATCCCATCATGATATCATCATGATATCATCATCATTATATCATCATCTTCATCATCATCATCTCATCATTATATCATCATCATCATCATCATCATCATCATCATCATCATCATCTCATCATGATATCATTATCATCATCTCATCATGATATCATCATCGTGATATCATCATCATCATCATCTCATCATGATATAATCATCATGATATCATCATCATCATCATCTCATCATGATATCATCATCATGATATCATCATCATCATCATCTCATCATGATATCATCATCATGATATCATCATCATCATCATCTCATCATGATATCATCATCATCATCTCATCATGATATCATCATCATCATCTCATCATGATATCATTATCATCATCTCATCATGATATCATCGTCATGATATTATCATCATCTCATCATTATACCATCATCGTGATATCATCATCATCATCATCTCATCATGATATAATCATCATGATATCATCACCATCATCATCATCTCATCATGATATCATCATCATTATATCATCATCATCATCTCATCATTATATCATCATCATCATCATCATCATCATCATCATCTCATCATGATATCATTATCATCATCTCATCATGATATCATCATCAGCATCATCTCATCATGATATCATCATCGTGATATCATCATCATCATCATCTCATCATGATATAATCATCATGATATCATCATCATCATCATCATCATCCCATCATGATATCATCATGATATCATCACCATCATCTCATCATGATATCATCATCATTATATCATCATCATCATCATCATCATCATCATCATCATGATATCATCATCATCATCATCATCATCATCATCATCTCATCATTATATTATCATAATCATCATCATCTCATCATGATATCATCATCAACATCATCATCATCATCTCATCATTATATCATCATCATCATCATCATCATCATCATCATCATCTCATCATGATATCATCATCATGATATCATCATCATCATCATCTCATCATGATATCATTATCATCATCTCATCATGATATCATCGTCATGATATCATCATCATCATCTCATCATGATATCATCATCGTGATATCATCATCATCATCATCTCATCATGATATCATCGTCATGATATCATCATCATCATCATCTCATCATGATATCATCATCATTATATCATCATGATATCATCGCCATGATATCATCATCATCATCATCATCACATCATGATATCATCATGATATCATCATCATCATCTCATCATGATATCATCATCATTATATCATCATCATCATCATCATCATCATCATCATCATCATCATCATCATCATCTCATCATGATATCAACATCATTATATCATCATCATCATCATCATCATCATCATCATCTCATCATCATCATCATCATCATCATCATCTCATCATGATATCATCATCATCATCATCATCATCTCATCATGATATCATCATCATTATATCATCATCATCATCATCATCATCTCATCATTATCATCATCTCATCATGATATCATTATCATCATCTCATCATGATATCATCGTCATGATATCATCATCATCTCATCATTATATCATTATCGTGATATCATCATCATCATCATCTCATCATGATATAATCATCATGATATCATCACCATCATCATCATCTCATCATGATATCATCATCATTATATCATCATCATCATCATCATCATCATCTCATCATTATATCATCATCATCATCATCATCATCATCATCATCTCATCATGATATCATCATCATTATATCATCATCATCATCATCATCATCATCATCATCATCATCATCATCATCATCTCATCATGATATAATCATCATGATATCATCATCATCATCATCATCTCATCATGATATAATCATCATGATATCATCATCATCATCATCATCATCATTATCATCTCATCATGATATAATCATCATGATATCATCATCATCATCATCATCATCATCATCATCATCATCATCATCATCATCATCATCATCTCATCATGATATAATCATCATGATATCATCATCATCATCATCCCATCATGATATCATCATGATATCATCATCATTATATCATCATCTTCATCATCATCATCTCATCATTATATCATCATCATCATCATCATCTCATCATGATATCATCATCATGATATCATCATCATCATCATCTCATCATGATATCATCATCATCATCTCATCATGATATCATCATCTCATCATGATATCATTATCATCATCTCATCATGATATCATCGTCATGATATTATCATCATCTCATCATTATACCATCATCGTGATATCATCATCATCATCATCTCATCATGATATAATCATCATGATATCATCACCATCATCATCATCTCATCATGATATCATCATCATTATATCATCATCATCATCTCATCATTATATCATCATCATCATCATCATCATCATCATCTCATCATGATATCATTATCATCATCTCATCATGATATCATCATCAGCATCATCTCATCATGATATCATCATCATGATATCATCATCATCATCATCCCATCATGATATCATCATGATATCATCATCATTATATCATCATCTTCATCATCATCATCTCATCATGATATCATCATCATCATCATCTCATCATGATATCATCATCATGATATCATCATCATCATCATCTCATCATGATATCATCATCATCATCTCATCATGATATCATCATCATCATCTCATCATGATATCATCATCATCATCTCATCATGATATCATTATCATCATCTCATCATGATATCATCGTCATGATATTATCATCATCTCATCATTATACCATCATCGTGATATCATCATCATCATCATCTCATCATGATATAATCATCATGATATCATCACCATCATCATCATCTCATCATGATATCATCATCATTATATCATCATCATCATCATCTCATCATTATATCATCATCATCATCATCATCATCATCATCTCATCATGATATCATTATCATCATCTCATCATGATATCATCATCAGCATCATCTCATCATGATATCATCATCGTGATATCATCATCATCATCATCTCATCATGATATAATCATCATGATATCATCATCATCATCATCATCCCATCATGATATCATCATGATATCATCACCATCATCTCATCATGATATCATCATAATTATATCATCATCATCATCATCATCATCATCATCATCATCATCATCTCATCATGATATAATCATCATGATATCATCATCATCATCATCATCATCATCTCATCATGATATAATCATCATGATATCATCATCATCATCATCATCATCATCATCATCATCATCATCATCATCATCATCATCATCATCTCATCATGATATAATCATCATGATATCATCATCATCATCATCATCATCATCATCATCTCATCATGATATAATCATCATGATATCATCATCATTATATCATCATCATCATCATCATCATCTCATCATTATATCATCATCATCATCATCATCATCATCTCATCATGATATCATTATCATCATCTCATCATGATATCATCGCCATGATATCATCATCATCATCATCATCTCATCATGATATCATCATCGTGATATCATCATGATATCATCATCATGATATCATCATCATCATCTCATTATGATATCATCATCATGATATCATCATCATCGTCATCTCATCATGATATCATCATCATGATATCATCATCATCATCATCATCTCATCATGATATCATCATCATCATCATCATCTCATCATGATATCATCATCATGATATCATCATCATCATCATCATCATCATCTCATCATGATATCATCATCATCATCTCATCATGATATCATCATCATGATATCATCACCATCATCATCATCTCATCATGATATCATCATCATTATATCATCATCATCATCATCTCATCATTATATCATCATCATCATCATCATCATCATCATCTCATCATGATATCATTATCATCATCTCATCATGATATCATCATCAGCATCATCTCATCATGATATCATCATCGTGATATCATCATCATCATCATCTCATCATGATATAATCATCATGATATCATCATCATCATCATCATCATCCCATCATGATATCATCATGATATCATCACCATCATCTCATCATGATATCATCATAATTATATCATCATCATCATCATCATCATCATCATCATCATCATCATCTCATCATGATATAATCATCATGATATCATCATCATCATCATCATCATCATCTCATCATGATATAATCATCATGATATCATCATCATCATCATCATCATCATCATCATCATCATCATCATCATCATCATCATCATCTCATCATGATATAATCATCATGATATCATCATCATCATCATCATCATCATCATCATCTCATCATGATATAATCATCATGATATCATCATCATTATATCATCATCATCATCATCATCATCTCATCATTATATCATCATCATCATCATCATCATCATCTCATCATGATATCATTATCATCATCTCATCATGATATCATCGCCATGATATCATCATCATCATCATCATCTCATCATGATATCATCATCGTGATATCATCATGATATCATCATCATGATATCATCATCATCATCTCATTATGATATCATCATCATGATATCATCATCATCATCATCTCATCATGATATCATCATCATGATATCATCATCATCATCATCATCTCATCATGATATCATCATCATCATCATCATCTCATCATGATATCATCATCATGATATCATCATCATCATCATCATCATCATCTCATCATGATATCATCATCATCATCTCATCATGATATCATCATCATCATCATCATCATCATCTCATCATGATATCATCATCATCATCTCATCATGATATCATCATCATGATATCATCATCATCATCTCATTATGATATCATCATCATGATATCATCATCATCATCATCTCATCATGATATCATCATCATGATATCATCATCACCATCATCATGATATCATCATCATGATATCATCATCATCATCATCATGACATCATCATCATGATATCATCATCATCATCATCATCATCATCTCATCATGATATCATTTTCATCATCATCTCATCATGATATCATTTTCATCATCATCTCATCATGATATCATCATCATCATCATCTCATCATGATATCATTATCATCATCATCTCATCATGATATCATCATCATCATCATCATCTCATCATCATCATCATCATCTCATCATTATATCATCATCATCATCATCATCATCATCTCATCATGATATCATTATCATCATCTCATCATGATATCATCGCCATGATATCATCATCATCATCATCTCATCATGATATCATCATCGTGATATCATCATCATCATCATCATCTCATCATGATATAATCATCATGATATCATCATCATCATCATCTCATCATGATATCATCATCATGATATCATCATCATCATCATCATCTCATCATGATATCATCATCATGATATCATCATCATCATTATCATCTCATCATGATATCATCATCATCATCTCATCATGATATCATCATCATCATCATCATCTCATCATGATATCATCATCATCATCTCATCATGATATCATCATCATGATATCATCATCATCATCTCATTATGATATCATCATCATGATATCATCATCATCATCATCTCATCATGATATCATCATCTTGATATCATCATCATCATCATCTCATCATGATATCATCATCATGATATCATCATCATCATGATATCATCATCATGATATCATCATCATCATCATCATGATATCATCATCATCATGATATCATCATCATCATCATCATCATCATCATCATCATCATCATCTCATCATGATATCATTTTCATCATCATCTCATCATGATATCATCATCATCATCATCTCATCATGATATCATCATCTCATCATCATCATCTCATCATCATCATCTCATCATGATATAATCATCATGATATCATCATCATCATCATCTCATCATGATATCATCATCATCATCATCATCTCATCATGATATCATCATCATGATATCATCATCATCATCATCATCATCATCATCTCATCATGATATCATCATCATCATCTCATCATGATATCATCATCATCATCATCATCATCATCATCATCTCATCATGATATCATCATCATCATCTCATCATGATATCATCATCATGATATCATCATCATCATCTCATTATGATATCATCATCATGATATCATCATCATCATCATCTCATCATGATATCATCATCATGATATCATCATCATCATCATCATGATATCATCATCATGATATCATCATCATCATCATCATGACATCATCATCATGATATCATCATCATCATCATCATCATCATCTCATCATGATATCATTTTCATCATCATCTCATCATGATATCATTTTCATCATCATCTCATCATGATATCATCATCATCATCATCATCTCATCATGATATCATCATCTGATCATCATCATCATCTCATCATCATCATCTCATCATCATCATCTCATCATGATATCATTATCATCATCATCATCATCATCATCTCATCATGATATAATCATCATGATATCATCATCATCATCATCATCATCATCATCATCTCATCATGATATAATCATCATGATATCATCATCATTATATCATCATCATCATCATCATCATCTCATCATTATATCATCATCATCATCATCATCATCATCTCATCATGATATCATTATCATCATCTCATCATGATATCATCGCCATGATATCATCATCATCATCATCTCATCATGATATCATCATCGTGATATCATCATGATATCATCATCATGATATCATCATCATCATCTCATTATGATATCATCATCATGATATCATCATCATCATCATCTCATCATGATATCATCATCATGATATCATCATCATCATCATCTCATCATGATATCATCATCATCATCATCATCTCATCATGATATCATCATCATGATATCATCATCATCATCATCATCATCATCTCATCATGATATCATCATCATCATCTCATCATGATATCATCATCATCATCATCATCATCTCATCATGATATCATCATCATCATCTCATCATGATATCATCATCATGATATCATCATCATCATCTCATTATGATATCATCATCATGATATCATCATCATCATCATCTCATCATGATATCATCATCATGATATCATCATCACCATCATCATGATATCATCATCATGATATCATCATCATCATAATCATGACATCATCATCATGATATCATCATCATCATCATCATCATCATCTCATCATGATATCATTTTCATCATCATCTCATCATGATATCATTTTCATCATCATCTCATCATGATATCATCATCATCATCATCTCATCATGATATCATTATCATCATCATCTCATCATGATATCATCATCATCATCATCATCTCATCATCATCATCATCATCTCATCATTATATCATCATCATCATCATCATCATCATCTCATCATGATATCATTATCATCATCTCATCATGATATCATCGCCATGATATCATCATCATCATCATCTCATCATGATATCATCATCGTGATATCATCATCATCATCATCATCTCATCATGATATAATCATCATGATATCATCATCATCATCATCTCATCATGATATCATCATCATGATATCATCATCATCATCATCATCTCATCATGATATCATCATCATGATATCATCATCATCATCATCATCTCATCATGATATCATCATCATCATCTCATCATGATATCATCATCATCATCATCATCTCATCATGATATCATCATCATCATCTCATCATGATATCATCATCATGATATCATCATCATCATCTCATTATGATATCATCATCATGATATCATCATCATCATCATCTCATCATGATATCATCATCTTGATATCATCATCATCATCATCTCATCATGATATCATCATCATGATATCATCATCATCATGATATCATCATCATGATATCATCATCATCATCATCATGATATCATCATCATCATGATATCATCATCATCATCATCATCATCATCATCATCATCATCTCATCATGATATCATTTTCATCATCATCTCATCATGATATCATCATCATCATCATCTCATCATGATATCATCATCTCATCATCATCATCTCATCATCATCATCTCATCATGATATAATCATCATGATATCATCATCATCATCATCTCATCATGATATCATCATCATCATCATCATCTCATCATGATATCATCATCATGATATCATCATCATCATCATCATCATCATCTCATCATGATATCATCATCATCATCTCATCATGATATCATCATCATCATCATCATCATCATCTCATCATGATATCATCATCATCATCTCATCATGATATCATCATCATGATATCATCATCATCATCTCATTATGATATCATCATCATGATATCATCATCATCATCATCTCATCATGATATCATCATCATGATATCATCATCATCATCATCATGATATCATCATCATGATATCATCATCATCATCATCATGACATCATCATCATGATATCATCATCATCATCATCATCATCATCTCATCATGATATCATTTTCATCATCATCTCATCATGATATCATTTTCATCATCATCTCATCATGATATCATCATCATCATCATCATCTCATCATGATATCATCATCTGATCATCATCATCATCTCATCATCATCATCTCATCATCATCATCTCATCATGATATCATTATCATCATCATCTCATCATGATATCATCATCATCATCATCATCTCATCATGATATCATCATCTCATCATGATATCATCATCTTGATATCATCATCATGATATCATCATCATCATCATGTTATCATCATCATCATCATCTCCTCATGATATCATCATTATAATCATCATCTCATCATGATATCATCATCATGATTTCATCATCATCATCTCATCATTATATCATCATCATCATCATCATAATCATCATCATCATCTCATCATGATATCATCATCAACATCAGCATCATCATCATCTCATCATTATATCATCATCATCATCATCTCATCATGATATCATTATCATCATCTCATCATGATATCATCGTCATGATATCATCATCATCTCATCATTATATCATCATCGTGATATCATCATCATCATCATCTCATCATGATATAATCATCATGATATCATCACCATCATCATCATCTCATCATGATATCATCATCATTATATCATCATCATCATCATCATCATCTCATCATTATATCATCATCATCATCATCATCATCATCATCATCATCTCATCATGATATCATCATCATTATATCATCATCATCATCATCATCATCATCATCATCATCATCATCATCTCATCATGATATAATCATCATGATATCATCATCATCATCACCATCATCATCTCATCATGATATAATCATCATGATATCATCATCATCATCATCATCATCATCATCATCTCATCATCATCATCTCATCATGATATAATCATCATGATATCATCATCATCATCATCATCATCTCATCATGATATAATCATCATGATATCATCATCATCATCATCATCCCATCATGATATCATCATGATATCATCATCATTATATCATCATCATCATCATCATCATCTCATCATGATATCATCATCATCATCATCATCATCATCATCATCATCATCATCATCTCATCATGATATCATTATCATCATCTCATCATGATATCATCGCCATGATATCATCATCATCATCATCTCATCATGATATCATCATCGTGATATCATCATCATCATCATCATCTCATCATGATATAATCATCATGATATCATCATCATCATCATCTCATCATGATATCATCATCATGATATCATCATCATCATCATCTCATCATGATATCATCATCATAATATCATCATCATCATCATCATCTCATCATGATATCATCATCATCATTATCTCATCATGATATCATCATCATCATCATCATCATCTCATCATGATATCATCATCATCATCTCATCATGATATCATCATCATCATCTCATTATGATATCATCATCATGATATCATCATCATCATCTCATTATGATATCATCATCATGATATCATAATCATGATATCATCATCATCATCATCATCATCATCTCATCATGATATTATCATCATCATCATCATCATCTCATCATGATATCATCATCATCATGATATCATTATCATCATCATCATCATCATCTCATCATGATATCATCATCATCATCATCATCATCATCATCTCATCATGATATTATCATCATCATCATCATCATCATCATCATCATCATCATCATCATCATCATCATCATATTCATCATCATCATTTCATCATGATATCATCATCATGATATCATCATCATCATCTCATCATGATATCATCATCATCATCATCATCTCCTCATGATATCATCATCATCATCATCATCATCTCATCATGATATCATCATCATCATGATATCATTATCATCATCATCATCATCATCATCTCATCATGATATTATCATCATCATCATCATCATCATCATCATCATCATCATCATCATCATATTCATCATCATCATTTCATCATGATATCATCATCATGATATCATCATCATCATCTCATCATGATATCATCATCATCATCATCATCTCCTCATGATATCATCATCATGATATCATCATCATGATATCATCATCATCATCATCATGATATCATCATCATCATCATCATCATCATCATCATCTCATCATTATATTATCATAATCATCATCATCTCATCATGATATCATCATCAACATCATCATCATCATCATCATCATCTCATCATTATATCATCATCATCATCATCATCATCATCTCATCATGATATCATCATCATGATATCATCATCATCATCATCTCATCATGATATCATTATCATCATCTCATCATGATATCATCGTCATGATATCATCATCATCATCTCATCATGATATCATCATCGTGATATCATCATCATCATCATCTCATCATGATATAATCATCATGATATCATCATCATCATCATCATCTCATCATGATATCATCATCATGATATCATCATCATCATCATCATCATCTCATCATGATATCATCATCATGATATCATCATCATCATCATCATCTCATCATGATATCATCATCATCATCTCATCATGATATCATCATCATCATCATCATCATCATCTCATCATGATATCATCATCATCATCTCATCATGATATCATCATCATGATATCATCATCATCATCTCATTATGATATCATCATCATCATCTCATCATGATATCATCATCATCATCATCTCATCATGATATCATCATGATATCATCATCATCATCATCGCATCATGATATCATCATCATGATATCATCATCATCATCATCTCATCATGATATCATCATCATGATATCATCATCATCATCATCATGATATCATCATCATGATATCATCATCATCATCATCATGATATCATCATCATGATATCATCATCATCATCATCATCATCATCATCTCATCATGATATCATTTTCATCATCATCTCATCATGATATAATCATCATCATCATCTCATCATGATATCATCATCTCATCATCATTATCTCATCATCATCATCTCATCATCATCATTTCATCATGATATCATTATCATCATCATCTCATCATGATATCATCATCATCATCATCATCTCATCATGATATCATCATCTCATCATGATATCATCATCATGATATCATCATCATGATATCATCATCATCTCATCATGGTATCATCATCATCATCATCATCTCCTCATGATATCATCATTATAATCATCATCTCATCATGATATCATCATCATGATTTCATCATCATCATCTCATCATGATATCATTATCATCATCTCATCATGATATCATCGTCATGATATCATCATCATCATCATCTCATCATGATATCATCATCGTGATATCATCATCATCATCATCTCATCATGATATCATCATCATGATATCATCATCATCATCATCTCATCATGATTTCATCATCATTATATCATCATCATCATCATCATCATCATCATCTCATCATGAAATCATCATCATCATCTCATCATGATATCATCATCATCATCATCTCATCATGATATCATCATCATCATCTCATCATGATATCATCATCATCATCTCATTATGATATCATCATCATTATATCATCATCATCATCATCATCATCATCATCATCATCATCTCATCATGATATCATCATCATCACCATCATCATCTCATCATGATATCATCATCATCATCTCATCATGATATCATCATCATGATATCATCATCATCATCATCATCTCATCATGATATCATCATCATCATCTCATCATGATATCATCATCATCATCATCTCATCATGATATCATCATCATCTCATTATGATATCATCATCATTATATCATCATCATCATCATCATCATCATGATATCATCATCATCATCTCATCATGATATCATCATCATGATATCATCATCATCATCATCATCATCATCATCATCATCATCTCATCATGATATCATCATCATCATCATCTCATCATGATATCATCATCATCATCTCATCATGATATCATCATCATCATCTCATTATGATATCATCATCATTATATCATCATCATCATCATCATCATCATCATCATCATCATCATCATCTCATCATGATATCATCATCATCACCATCATCATCTCATCATGATATCATCATCATCATCTCATCATGATATCATCATCATGATATCATCATCATCATCATCATCATCATCATCATCATCTCATCATGATATCATCATCATCATCTCATTATGATATCATCATCATTATATCATCATCATCATCATCATCATCATCATCATCATCATCATCTCATCATGATATCATCATCATCACCATCATCATCTCATCATGATATCATCATCATCATCTCATCATGATATCATCATCATGATATCATCATCATCATCATCATCTCATCATGATATCATCATCATCATCTCATCATGATATCATCATCATCATCATCATCATCATCATCATCATCTCATCATGATATCATCATCATCATCTCAT
Organism: Pelodytes ibericus; assembly: GCA_036172795.1. NCBI lineage: Eukaryota > Metazoa > Chordata > Amphibia > Anura > Pelodytidae > Pelodytes > Pelodytes ibericus. Next base: position 309,274 of record JAYKOZ010000024.1, read on the forward strand.
CATGATATCATCATCATGATATCATCATCATCATCTCATCATGATATCATCGTCATGATATCATCATCATCTCATTATGATATCATCATCATGATATCATCATCATCATCATCATCATCATCTCATCATGATATCATTATCATGATATCATCATCATGATATCATCATCTCATCATGATATCATCATCATCATCTCATCATGATATCATCATCATCATCTCATCATGATATCATCATCATCATCATCTCATTATGATATCATCATCATTATATCATCATCATCATCATCATCATGATATCATCATCATCATCTCATCATGATATCATCATCATGATATCATCATCATCATCATCATCATCTCATCATGATATCATCATCATCATCTCATCATGATATCATCATCATCATCTCATCATGATATCATCATCATCATCTCATTATGATATCATCATCATTATATCATCATCATCATCATCATCATCATCATCATCATCATCATCATCATCATCATCATCATCATCTCATCATCATCACCATCATCATCTCATCATGATATCATCATCATCATCTCATCATGATATCATCATCATGATATCATCATCATCATCATCATGATATCATCATCATCATCATCATCATCATCATCATCTCATCATGATATCATCATCATCTCATCATGATATCATCATCATCATCTCATTATGATATCATCATCATTATATCATCATCATCATCATCATCATCATCTCATCATGATATCATCATCATCACCATCATCATCTCATCATGATATCATCATCATCATCATCTCATCATGATATCATCATCATGATATCATCATCATCATCATCTCATCATGATATCATCATCATCATCTCATCATGATATCATCATCATCATCATCATCTCATCATGATATCATCATCATCATCTCATCATGACATCATCATCATGATATCATCATCATCATCTCATCATGGTATCATCATCATGATATCATCATCATCTCATTATGATATCATCATCATGATATCATCATCATCATCATCATCATCATCATCATCTCATCATGATATCATAATCATGATATCATCATCATGATATCATCATCTCATCATGATATCATTATCATCATCTCATCATGATATCATCGTCATGATATCATCATCATCATCATCTCATCATGATATCATCATCGTGATATCATCATCATCATCATCTCATCATGATATCATCATCATGATATCATCATCATTATCTCATCATGATATCATCATAATCATCATCATCTCATCATGATATCATCATAATCATCATCATCATCATCTCATCATTATATCATCATCATCATCATCATCATCATCATCATCTCATCATGATATCATCATCATGATATCATCATCATCATCATCTCATCATGATATCATTATCATCATTTCATCATGATATCATCGTGTGGAAGATAAAATTTCCCTGGAAGCCATTTTGTATCTTGGAAGCCATTTTGTCCTACTGACTCCATTTTTTATGCCTTCATCCTTGTTTGTCCTCTGTGATACCCAAAGAGAGTGAGAGGTTTATGTGGCAATTGAGGGGGATGTGTACGTGAGTTCTGCTTCTGGTGTTGGGATATTTCACAGGAAACCAGGCTTTCTCAACTAGGTCTAAGAAATACAGGATGTAGCAAGGGTACAACCGCAAGGATCAGGTGGTCTTTCTAGATTATTCCAGTAAGTTAAACTGGCAAACATTGTGGTTTTATTAAGATATACGTGGCACTGCGACAAATTATAACCAATCATATGCTTCTATTAGCCATGCCTTATGAAATTATGCTGTTCTGTTTTACTATAAAGATGTGTGTTAAAAAGGGTGCGGCAGTGCAGTCTGTGCAGACGCTACCCTACGTATATACGTTTGTATTAAACTTCAACGCTTATTCAACTCAAGATTCTGGGCCTGGTCTCCTTTCTTTGCCTCTTCATTTCTATGTGAAGTATCAGAGGAGAAATTGACCATTCACAGTTGGGGGCTCGTCCGGGATCCCAACACCTCGGAACCAGGATCCAGCTGGTGCAGACCTACCCTCTTCTACCTAACCTCGAGATCTCATCTGATATAGGTAAGGCACCTTTTCTAAATGCCTATAGTATAATCATTGGATAGAAGAGTCGGGGGTCGGCCACTGGTTGCCTATCTGAGTGACGGGATCCATAGAGTTGAGTAAGTGTGTGTAAGTAAATATTGTATTGTTTATAGAAGAGGAATAAAGCCAGGTTGGTATCCTCATTTGTGTGTTTATGGAGGAATAAAGCCAGGTTGGTATCCCCATTTGTGTGGCTTATAGAGGAATATAGCCGTATCCTCACTTGTGTTGTTGATAGGAGTAAAGCCAGGTTGGTATCCTCATTTGTGTCCTAGAGTAGGGTGTAAGGCCAGGATAAGTGGAGTAAAGCCCCAGTGGTTTCCATCTGGCAGTGCCTCATTGATGTAAGTGTACTAGAGGCTAATACTCGTCACACTCAGATACAAGGCAGATACCGAGAGTAAGGATAAAGCCGGCGTGTACCTAGTACTCTATTGGGCCGCCACTGGAGGAACTGCGTATCTTTCACAGTGGTTAATGTTCTGAGTTTGATTTAGGATAAGATAAGACACATAGGAAAGCAAATACACCCAGAGACAGTTTACTCTGTGGTACGCGCCACAAATAACTTTACAGGGTCTGTTTAGTTATTGTGGTAAAGGTCCTGTGTTGTTATATCTGTGTTGTTGTCGGAAATACCTTGCAATTCTTGCTGTCTTAGGATGGGGAATCTTTTCTTTAAGAAACCCCCACAAGGGACGCCTTTGGAATATATGTGTAAGACATATGGCAGAGTTGCTGGGAAATACATGAGCAAGTGGACAACTTTGTCACAAGCTGATGCTGATAATATGTATGTCTGGCCAGAGGTTGGTAGTCTCAATATAAAGATTCTGGATCCTATGAAACAGACTATGCGCTTGCGAGGAGATAAAGTAGACACGAAGGAGTGGGTAGTGTTTAATAGTTGGTATCGAGAGGCTTATCACAGGAATAAGCAGAATGAGGAAAACAGACGTAGTGGAATGCCTAGGGATGAGAGTGCCCAGGAGGGGCATGTGTATCTTAGTCGTGGGGGAAAACAGACGACTCAATCTAAACCATCCAAACCTAATGATGCATCTACTAACATTAGTGTAAAAACGTTGACTGACATGGAAGATCCATCTGATCAATGGAATCCAATACTGTATGATAACCGTGCTTCTGCCCCCCCCCCCTCATATGATGAGACCTCTAGAAAGGTGGAATCATTTAGTGACACTAGACCTGAAGCTATTGTTATTGTAAAGGGGAAGGGTAAATGTAAAGCCCCAAAAGTTCATGATTTCTCAGACGCACCAGCTAATAATACCCGAGGTGCCAAAAATTCCTCAGACCCTGATTTGCCCCTTTTTAGGAGTAGGTCTGATATAGATTTGGTAGGAGCAGGACCCTCTGGTCATGCTTACCCTATGAGAGAGACTAGTGTGATAGACCCCAAGTCTGGATCACAGCTGCGTATCCATCAGCCGTGGACGCCAGCTGAGCTGCTAACCCTCAAGAATAATTACCCCAGACCTGAGGATACTGTGAAATTTTGTGCATAATTAAGAAGTATGGCAATTGCATATGACCCTGCTAGAAAGGATGTGGTACAGTTGTTTAATCTTGTCATGACTGATGCGGAGAGGCGCAGATTTGTGAAAAAGTTTGATGAGTTGGCTGAGCAGAGACATAGCAGGCCATGGGACAAAATGGAGATGGTTGATAGAAATGCGGATGACAGGCAGATGGTTATGAGTATGATTGTTGAAGCGTGTGAGAAAGCGTGGCCAACAAAGCCTGATTGGGGAAAGATTAATAGCACTGTGCAAGGTGAGCTGGAGTCTGTGGAGGAATACGCTGATCGAATTTTGAAAGTTGTTATAGGGCACAGTGGTGTGAAAGATCCCGAAGAAAGTGCAGAGCAATTGATTGTGGCATGTTTTGTGAAAGGATTGTTACCCGATCTGAGTAAAGGAGTGATGATGAATCTGGTTGGATGGGAAGAAGAGCCTTTTGCTAAAGTGTCGTTGGTAGCAAAACATTATGAAAAGCAAATGGTTAATGGCAAGCTTAAAGAGGAGCGGGAGAAGAAAGTGCAGAAAGAGAAGTGGTTAAAATCACAAACTGCATTTTTCACACAGCAGACTCCAGTGAGAACTCCCCCTCCACCCCCTCCTTCTTTTCCTCCTCCTATGCCCCCACCGGTACATCCAGCAATGTCAGATGAACGTGAGGTGTGTTTTCGTTGTAACAAATCAGGACATAAAGCTAATAGATGTCCCACTCTGGGACCTAGAATGTTTAAATCATTTTGGGATGAGGTGAATGGCAAGTCTTTTGGGAAGCGCCCTCACAACAGGGAGTTTGCTAGACCCCAGATGGAAAAATACACTACCCCCCGAAAACCCATGTACCGACAGAATAACTACTGACATGAGGGTGATACTGACTATCTTGACATTTTTTCCAAAGCTTATGCATACCCTGTTATTTCTGCTGACCCTCTCGGTCCATTTGTTGTTGCAACAGTTGATGGCCGGTCTGTAAGATTCTTGTTGGACACAGGAGCCAGCCGTTCTGCATTGTCTAAAGACCTACAAGGTATTTTCCCTTTGGGAAAAGAGCCTCCCTTCTATCTTTCCGGCATTGGGAATGAACCAATTGTTCATCCTATCACTGAACCACTAGATTTTTGTATGGCAGGGAAAACCCTAAAAACAAAATTTCTAGTCAGCCCCACCTGTCCATTGAGTTTACTGGGAATGGACATTCTCAGAACTCTGGGCTGCTCCATTTGTTTTTCTCCCAGAGGAGAAATCCTTTTGAATGTTCCTGGAGAAAGGGAGATCCCAATGGGACTCTCTATTGTAGAGCCAGAACCTAGCCCTGCTGGGAATTTTGCTCTCCCCCTTTGTCAATATTTTGGAGATGTGCCTGATTCTCTGTGGGCAACCCCAGGAGATTCAGTTGGATTGATTTGGGATGAACCTCCAGTGAAGGTGAAACTCAAACCAGGTGTAAATCTTCCCCGTATCTCACAATACCCTCTGAGTAAAGCTGCTCGCGAGGGGATTGAACCTGTGATACAAGATTTGTTGGCTCAAGGTATTATCTATCCTACCAAGAGTCCTTGCAATACCCCTGTATTGCCAGTGGTAAAACCCGGTTCCAATCCACCAAAGTATAGATTTGTACAAGACCTTCGTGGTGTCAATGCTATCGTTGATCCTATTTTCCCTGTTGTTCCAAACCCTACTACCATTCTATCAGCTATCCCTTCTGATGCTCAGTGGTTCACTGTGGTAGATTTGAATTCTGCTTTCTTCAGTATTCCACTACATAAAGATAGTCAGTACCTTTTTGCTTTCACATACAACGGTCGCCAGTATACCTGGGCACGAATCCCCCAGGGTTATACTGAATCCCCTGCATTATTCTCACATGCACTCAGACGGAGCTTGAGTGACCTTAAATTTCCTGCTGGTTCTACATTGATTCAATATGTTGATGACTTACTAATTGCTTGCCCAAAGGACAGAAATGCATGTTTGGAAGACTCTATATACCTTTTGAGTGCACTAGCACAAAAGGGGTATAAGGTGAATCCAGAAAAGATTCAGTGGTGTTTGCAGTCTGTCAGATACTTGGGACAGATTATAGCTCCAGGTGAGAGACGGATTTTGCCTGACAGATTGACTCCCATGTTAAGCTTTCCTATTCCTAAGACAAAGAAGCAGGTCAGAGCGTTTCTGGGAATGGCAGGCTATTGCAGACAATGGATTCCTAATTTTTCTCAAATAAGTTACATTTTGGTAGAGTTGACCAGAAAAGACATTGAGGACCCTGTCCCTTGGACAGAAGAGCATGAGGCTGCTTTCATTGATTTGAAGGAAGCACTTTGCTCAGCACCTGCATTAGGTTTACCTAATTATGACATACCTTTTACCCTGTTTTGCCATGAACATCTAGGACATGCAACAGGAGTTTTGGCTCAGATGCATGGAGGTAAGAACAGACCCCTAGCATATTACAGTACACATTTAGACCCTGTGGCTGAAGGATTCACTCCTTGTCTCAGAGCTGTAGCTGCAGCAGCCACTCTGATTGACAGTGCCCAAGCGTTGGTGCAGGGACATGACCTGCAGGTTATGGTGCCACATGCAGTCACTTCACTTTTACTGCGCAGATCGACCCAACTTACTAACAGTAGGACTACCAAGTATGAAGTGATTCTGCAGGGCACTGCTAATGTGACCGTACATAGATGCTCAATTCTGAACCCTGCTACACTACTGCCTGGTCCAGAGGCGGGACCACGCCATGACTGTATAGAACTTACTGACCAGCAACACAGTCTCAGAGACCGATTATATGAACAACCCCTCTTGTTACCTGACGTTGAGTATTTTGTTGATGGTTCATCGTCCCTAAATGAGACAGGGAAAAGATGTACTGGTTATGCTGTAGTGACTCTCGAAGGAGAGGTGGAAGCGGGACCACTTCCACCTACATACTCTGCACAGGTGGCTGAGCTGATTGCTCTCACTCGTGCATGTGTACTAGCTGTGGGGAAAAGTGTTAATCTTTACACTGACTCACGCTATGCTTTCGGTGTAGTTCATGACTTTGCTGCTATTTGGCGTTTAAGGGGTTACTTAACTTCAGCAGGTTCCCCTATTCTAAACCATGTACATGTACAGAATTTATTGGAGGCTATTTTGTTGCCAGCTGCAGTGGCTGTGATTAAAGTGACAGCTCACACAAAGGGAACTGAAAAGATCTCGCAAGGAAACAGACTGGCTGATCACATAGCTAAGGAAGCTGCATGCAGACCGGATGGTTTGCTTCACAGTACTTTGGTTGCTCAGAAGTGTGAGCCATTGTTAGAGGTGCCCATAGTCCTTGAAAAGTTTTATGACCACCTAGAGGAGGGAGTGATACAGTCCTGGATAGCAAAAGGCGGCAGATTAGATGGAAAGTTGTGGACTGGACCTGACGGCAAACCAGCATTGCCTCCTGATTTAACCCCGTACATACTGAGGTTGGTCCATGGTTTAACACATGTGTCCAGAGAGAACATGGTTAAAAAGATTTGTGATGACTGGTGGAGCCCTGGGATCAGAGCTCTTGTAACAGATTTTTGCACTCAATGTGTGATTTGCCAGCAGTACAATATTGGCAAGAGAGTGCCTACACAAGGACAGGGGAAAACCCCTTGTCCTACAGGACCGTTTTTGAATTTACAGATTGATTTCATTGAATTGCCAAGGACTTTGCATTATCAATACGCACTTGTTGTTGTTTGTACTTATTCACATTGGATAGAAGCTTTTCCAGTACAGCATGCAAATGCTACAATAGTTGCAAAGAAGCTTTTGCAGGAATTCATACCAAGATATGGGATTCCTCAACATATTTACTCAGATCAAGGCACTCATTTTACAGCCGAATTGGTGCAACAGGTTGCGCGCACGCTTGGCATAACCTATCATTTGCATTGCCCTTATCATCCTCAGAGCGCAGGCAAGGTAGAGAGAGCTAATGGCACCTTAAAGAACAAGATAGTAAGATTTGCGCTGAAACTCGACTGTCATGGCCTGAGGCTATGCCTCTGGCACTGATGTCCATGCGTAATTCGCGCCACCCTGCGATAGGATGCTCTCCTTATGAGCTAATAATGGGGCGCCCTATGCTTACTTCAAGCTCTATTTCAATTTTGAGACATGATCATGCTCTAACTGATGACTCGATTAGCGAGTATTGTAAGAAACTAATGAGATCTCTCCAGTTTTTCAAATCACAGGTTGCAGCAAATTGCTCCAGTGAAGAGGAACCAAAGCCCATTCATTCTGTGCAGCCTGGTGATTTCGTATTAATCAAGCATTTCCAGCGGAAAAAGGCTCTGCAGCCTCGGTGGAGAGGACCATATCAAGTGCTGCTTGTAACCAATACTGCCGTAAAGGTTGCTGAATTTGCATCTTGGATCCATTGTAATCATCTCAAATTGGTACCTCCTCCAAAGAAGGTGCCTCCAAAGTGTAAGTAAGGTGATCATTCCAACGGGCACAATAATCCCAGCTTGTCACCCACCGTAAGCCGGGGCAGGTAAGAACCACCCGTGAAAAGGAGCAACATGCCACTTACTCGACGCCATCATGTAACTGAACGTCCTACACTTAGAAGATCTGCGACTGAAGACACACGTTTTGCTCATGTTTTGACATGTGTTGTTGTAATTGTTAACATTGTTCTTGTTGCAGCAGGTTTATATGTGATAATGAGCTCTATAGGGGGCAGTAATGTAAACTCTCACGTCATCAATCTTGAGGGAAATCCTGTTTATAACTTGACCGAAACAAAAGATCAAATTAAGGTGCTCCACAGTGCTTATTCAGCCATAGCACATAAGTCCAAAAGAGAGCTCCATTTATCCCCTTGGGAGAAGGATAACACATTTGTAAGTATGACCAGGGCTGTACACCGCGCAGCCACGATCAATACAACCTGTTGGGTTTGCGGACATGTACCACATACACATAAAGCCCCACTTTTAGGGATTCCATTTGCTTTCACACAAATTCTTACTTGGATAGAGGAAATTGGATTTCGCACAGGTCAATTCTCCAAACAGGTACGTTTACCTATTCAAAATGTACCCATAGCAGGTGATATGTGGGTGGAAGGTACTACCAATGGAGGGCAGAGAATTGGTAGGAGTCCATATGATAAAACTTCACTCCTACATTGGTATCTGAATAACACAGAAATTACATTTGGGAGAGACAGAGTTGGTCCATCCCAGATCTTGTTAGCCTTGACTAATTTGACTCTTCCCCCAGGTATGAATGTTCAAACCGTATCCAAAGCCTTAGGATCCATGTTAACATTTTCATGGCAGATTAGTAATGTCAACAGTTGCCATAACACCAGTCTACCCCGAAGTATATATTGGTTGTGTGGTAGGTGGGCGTACCGTATATTACCCTGTAATTGGGTGGGAAGTTGTTATTTAGGTGCTGTCATCCCAGCAGTACAGATCTACGGGAAACTGCCGGAAGGGAAAATAAGAAATCACAGGGCTACAGATAGACACTTTGTCAACACAACTGATACAGCCCCAGGGATAAACCTTACATACCCCAAAGATAAACCCATACAAGCACACACCCCAAATCCAATAGACCCCACAATCACCAATATTCAACTCTCTCCCGATCCTGAAGAAATAAATAATTTCACTGCCATTGATAATGATCAGAAAATAGGAAATGGGGTACAAGAAATGTTTGATTATTCTTTACAAGCTGGTGAAACCTATGTTGGTAATTGGGAGGTCGCAGGAGGTATATTCTTCCCTGCATATGGAGTGGTCATGTTGTCTAAGAAATTGAATGCATTTAGTGGTATCATGGATGAGCTCCTCAATCACACTACTGATGAATGAAGAACAAGTACAAATCAGAATGGTTGCTCTGCAAAATCGTATTGCTTTAGATTATACCCTTGCAGCTAAAGGAGGAGTATGTGCGCTGGTGGGAGATAAATGTTGTGTGTACATTAAAGATCATAGCGGTGAGATTGAACATGATTTAAAGAAGGTGTCTGAGTTGCAGGAACGCTTGCGTCCACAACCAGGAGAGGACTGGAATTTGTTTGGCTTAGATGGGTGGCTTGGTTCACTAGGAGCAGAACTGATGACTGGTTTTGTTTGTTTGCTGGTGGCGTGTCTCTGTTTGTGTGTGCTTATTGTGTGTCTGAAGGCTATTGCTAAGAGATGTATTGCCAGAGACAATGAAGGACACGCTATGTTAATGCAGCATACATACACCCCACACGCCTCTGAAGAAGGACCAAATCAAGAACCAAAGTTCATCCTCAGATCACCAGAAGGATTCTTCTGCCCAGAGGAAGAAAGTCTCTATTTGGCTATGCGGCCAATCCCAAAGGAACATATCTATTCTATGTAAGAGTTATCCAATCCACGGGACCAGGGTCCGTGTTAGGATAAAAGGGAGGTGTGTGGAAGATAAAATTTCCCTGGAAGCCATTTTGTATCTTGGAAGCCATTTTGTCCTACTGACTCCATTTTGTATGCCTTCATCCATGTTTGTCCTCTGTGATACCCAAAGAGAGTGAGAGGTTTATGTGGCAATTGAGGGGGATGTGTACGTGAGTTCTGCTTCTGGTGTTGGGATATTTCACAGGAAACCAGGCTTTCTCAACTAGGTCTAAGAAATACAGGATGTAGCAAGGGTACAACCGCAAGGATCAGGTGGTCTTTCTAGATTATTCCAGTAAGTTAAACTGACAAACATTGTGGTTTTCTTAAGATATACGTGGCACTGTGACAAATTATAACCAATCATATGCTTCTATTAGCCATGCCTTATGAAATTCTGCTGTTCTGTTTTACTATAAAGATGTGTGTTAAAAAGGGTGCGGCAGTGCAGTCTGTGCAGACGCTACCCTACGTATATACGTTTGTATTAAACTTCAACGCTTATTCAACTCAAGAATCTGGGCCTGGTCTCCTTTCTTTGCCTCTTCATTTCTATGTGAAGTATCAGAGGAGAAATTGACCATTCACAATCGTCATGATATCATCATCATCATCATCATCTCATCATGATATCATCATCGTGATATCATCATCATCATCATCATCTCATCATGATATAATCATCATGATATCATCATCATCATCATCATCATCATCATCATCATCCCATCATGATATCATCATGATATCATCATCATCATCTCATCATGATATCATCATCATTATATCATCATCATCATCATCATCTCATCATGATATCATCATCATCATCATCATCATCTCATCATGATATCATCATCGTGATATCATCATCATCATCATCTCATCATGATATAATCATCATGATATCATCATCATCATCATCCCATCATGATATCATCATGATATCATCATCATCATCTCATCATGATATCATCATCATTATATCATCATCATCATCATCATCATCATCATCATCTCATCATGATATCATCATCATCACCATCATCATCTCATCATGATATCATCGTCATCATCTCATCATGATATCATCATCATGATATCATCATCATGATATCATCATCATCATCATCATCTCATCATGATATCATCATCATCATCTCATCATGATATCATCATCATCATCATCTCATCATGATATCATCATCATCATCATCTCATCATGATATCATCATCTCATTATGATATCATCATCATTATATCATCATCATCATCATCATCATCATCATCATCATCATCTCATCATGATATCATCATCATCACCATCATCATCTCATCATGATATCATCATCATCATCTCATCATGATATCATCATCATGATATCATCATCATCATCATCATCATCATCTCATCATGATATCATCATCATCATCTCATCATGATATCATCATCATCATCATCATCATCATCATCATCATCTCATCATGATATCATCATCATCATCATCTCATCATGATATCATCATCATGATATCATCATCATCATCTCATCATGATATCATCATCATGATATCATCATCATCTCATTATGATATCATCATCATGATATCATCATCATCTCATCATGATATCATCATCATGATATCATCATCATGATATCATCATCTCATCATGATATCATTATCATCATCTCATCATGATATCATCGTCATGATATCATCATCATCATCATCATCTCATCATGATATCATCATCGTGATATCATCATCATCATCATCTCATCATGATATCATCGTCATGATATCATCATCTCATCATGATATCATCATCATCATGATATCAACATCATCATCTCATCATGATATCATCATAATCATCATCATCTCATCATGATATCATCATAATCATCATCATCATCATCATCATCTCATCATGATATCATCATCATGATATCATCATCATCATCTCATCATGATATCATCATAATCATCATCATCATCATCATCTCATCATGATATCATCATCATGATATCATCATCATCATCTCATCATGATATCATCATAATCATCATAATCTCATCATGATATCATCATAATCATCATCATCATCATCATCTCATCATTATATCATCATCATCATCATCATCATCTCATCATGATATCATCATCATGATATCATCATCATCATCATCATCATCTCATCATGATATCATCATCATCATCTCATCATGATATCATCATCATCATCTCATTATGATATCATCATCATTATATCATCATCATCATCATCATCATCATCATCATCTCATCATGATATCATCATCATCACCATCATCATCTCATCATGATATCATCATCATCATCTCATCATGATATCATCATCATTATATCATCATCATCATCATCATCATCATCATCATCATCATCTCATCATGATATCATCATCATCACCATCATCATCTCATCATGATATCATCATCATCATCATCTCATCATGATATCATCATCATGATATCATCATCATCATCATCATCATCATCATCATCTCATCATGATATCATCATCATCATCTCATCATGATATCATCATCATCATCATCATCATCATCTCATCATGATATCATCTCATCATGATATCATCATCATGATATCATCATCATGATATCATCATCATGATATCATCATCATCATCATCTCATCATGATATCATCGTCATGATATCATCATCTCATCATGATATCATCATCATCATGATATCATCATCATCATCTCATCATGATATCATCATAATCATCATCATCTCATCATGATATCATCATCATCATCATCATCATCTCATCATGATATCATCATCATGATATCATCATCATCATCTCATCATGATATCATCATAATCATCATCATCTCATCATGATATCATCATAATCATCATCATCATCATCATCATCATCATCATCTCATCATTATATCATCATCATCATCATCATCATCATCATCATCATCATCATCATCTCATCATGATATCATCATCATGATATCATCATCATGATATCATCATCATCATCATCATCATCATCATCTCATCATGAAATCATCATCATCATCTCATCATGATATCATCATCATCATCTCATCATGATATCATCATCATCATCTCATTATGATATCATCATCATCATTATATCATCATCATCATCATCATCATCTCATCATGATATCATCATCATCATCTCATCATGATCTCATCATCATGATATCATCATCATCATCATCATCATCATCATCATCATGATATCATCATCATCATCTCATTCATGATATCATCATCATGATATCATCATCATCTCATTATGATATCATCATCATGATATCATCATCATCATCATCATCTCATCATGATATCATCATCATGATATCATCATCTCATCATGATATCATTATCATCATCTCATCATGATATCATCGTCATGATATCATCATAATCATCATCATCTCATCATGATATCATCATCATCATCTCATCATGATATCATCTCATCATGATATCATCGTCATGATATCATCATCTCATCATGATATCATCATCATGAAATCATCATCATCATCTCATCATGATATCATCATAATCATCATCATCTCATCATTATATCATCATAATCATCATCATCATCATCATCATCATCATCTCATCATTATATCATCATCATCATCATCATCATCATCATCTCATCATGATATCATCATCATGATATCATCATCATCATCATCTCATCATGATATCATCATCATCATCTCATCATGATCTCATCGTCATGATATAATCATCATCATCATCATCTCATCATGATATCATCATCGTGATATCATCATCATCATCATCTCATCATGATATAATCATCATGATATCATCATCATCCCATCATGATATCATCATGATATCATCATCATCATCTCATCATGATAGCATCATCATTATATCATCATAATCATCATCTCATCATGATATCATCATCATCATCATCATCATCTCATCATGATATCATCATCATCATCATCATCATCATCTCATCATGATATCATCATCATCATCTCATCATGATATCATCATCATCATCTCATCATGATGTCATCATCATCATCATCATCATCATCATCTCATCATAATATCATCATCACCATCTCATCATGATATCATCATCATCATCATCATCATGATATCATCATCATCATCATCATCATCATCATCTCATCATGATCTCATCGTCATGATATAATCATCATCATCATCATCTCATCATGATATCATCATCGTGATATCATCATCATCATCATCTCATCATGATATAATCATCATGATATCATCATCATCCCATCATGATATCATCATGATATCATCATCATCATCTCATCATGATAGCATCATCATTATATCATCATAATCATCATCTCATCATGATATCATCATCATCATCATCATCATCTCATCATGATATCATCATCATCATCATCATCATCATCATCATCTCATCATGATATCATCATCATCATCTCATCATGATATCATCATCATCATCTCATCATGATATCATCATAATCATCATCATCATCATCATCTCATCATGATATCATCATCATGATATCATCATCATCATCTCATCATGATATCATCATAATCATCATAATCTCATCATGATATCATCATAATCATTATCATCATCATCATCTCATCATTATATCATCATCATCATCATCATCATCTCATCATGATATCATCATCATGATATCATCATCATCATCATCATCATCTCATCATGATATCATCATCATCATCTCATCATGATATCATCATCATCATCTCATTATGATATCATCATCATTATATCATCATCATCATCATCATCATCATCATCTCATCATGATATCATCATCATCACCATCATCATCTCATCATGATATCATCATCATCATCTCATCATGATATCATCATCATTATATCATCATCATCATCATCATCATCATCATCATCATCATCATCTCATCATGATATCATCATCATCACCATCATCATCTCATCATGATATCATCATCATCATCATCTCATCATGATATCATCATCATGATATCATCATCATCATCATCATCATCTCATCATGATATCATCATCATCATCTCATCATGATATCATCATCATCATCATCATCATCATCTCATCATGATATCATCTCATCATGATATCATCATCATGATATCATCATCATGATATCATCATCATGATATCATCATCATCATCATCTCATCATGATATCATCGTCATGATATCATCATCTCATCATGATATCATCATCATCATGATATCATCATCATCATCTCATCATGATATCATCATAATCATCATCATCTCATCATGATATCATCATCATCATCATCATCATCTCATCATGATATCATCATCATGATATCATCATCATCATCTCATCATGATATCATCATAATCATCATCATCTCATCATGATATCATCATAATCATCATCATCATCATCATCATCATCATCATCTCATCATTATATCATCATCATCATCATCATCATCATCATCATCATCATCATCATCATCTCATCATGATATCATCATCATGATATCATCATCATGATATCATCATCATCATCATCATCATCATCTCATCATGAAATCATCATCATCATCTCATCATGATATCATCATCATCATCTCATCATGATATCATCATCATCATCTCATTATGATATCATCATCATCATTATATCATCATCATCATCATCATCATCTCATCATGATATCATCATCATCATCTCATCATGATCTCATCATCATGATATCATCATCATCATCATCATCATCATCATCATCATCATCATGATATCATCATCATCATCTCATTCATGATATCATCATCATGATATCATCATCATCTCATTATGATATCATCATCATGATATCATCATCATCATCATCATCTCATCATGATATCATCATCATGATATCATCATCATGATATCATCATCTCATCATGATATCATTATCATCATCTCATCATGATATCATCGTCATGATATCATCATAATCATCATCATCTCATCATGATATCATCATCATCATCTCATCATGATATCATCTCATCATGATATCATCGTCATGATATCATCATCTCATCATGATATCATCATCATGATATCATCATCATCATCTCATCATGATATCATCATAATCATCATCATCTCATCATTATATCATCATAATCATCATCATCATCATCATCATCATCATCTCATCATTATATCATCATCATCATCATCATCATCATCTCATCATGATATCATCATCATGATATCATCATCATCATCATCTCATCATGATATCATCATCATCATCTCATCATGATCTCATCGTCATGATATAATCATCATCATCATCATCTCATCATGATATCATCATCGTGATATCATCATCATCATCATCTCATCATGATATAATCATCATGATATCATCATCATCCCATCATGATATCATCATGATATCATCATCATCATCTCATCATGATAGCATCATCATTATATCATCATAATCATCATCTCATCATGATATCATCATCATCATCATCATCATCTAATCATGATATCATCATCATCATCATCATCATCATCATCATCTCATCATGATATCATCATCATCATCTCATCATGATATCATCATCATCATCTCATCATGATGTCATCATCATCATCATCATCATCATCATCTCATCATGATATCATCATCACCATCTCATCATGATATCATCATCATCATCATCTCATCATGATATCATCATCATCATCATCATCTCATCATGATATCATTATCATCATCATCTCATCATGATATCATCATCATGATATCATCATCATGATATCATCATCATCATCATCATCATCATCATCTCATCATGATATCATCATCATCATGATATCATTATCATCATCATCATCATCTCATCATGATATCATCATCATGATATCATCATCATGATATCATCATCATCATCATGATATCATCATCATGATATTATCATCATGATATCATCATCATGATATCATCATCATCATCATCATCATGATATCATCATCATCATCATCATCATCATCATCTCATCATGATCTCATCGTCATGATATAATCATCATCATCATCATCTCATCATGATATCATCATCGTGATATCATCATCATCATCATCTCATCATGATATAATCATCATGATATCATCATCATCCCATCATGATATCATCATGATATCATCATCATCATCTCATCATGATAGCATCATCATTATATCATCATAATCATCATCTCATCATGATATCATCATCATCATCATCATCATCATCTCATCATGATATCATCATCATCATCATCATCATCATCATCATCTCATCATGATATCATCATCATCATCTCATCATGATATCATCATCATCATCTCATCATGATGTCATCATCATCATCATCATCATCATCATCATCTCATCATGATATCATCATCACCATCTCATCATGATATCATCATCATCATCATCTCATCATGATATCATCATCATCATCATCATCTCATCATGATATCATTATCATCATCATCTCATCATGATATCATCATCATGATATCATCATCATGATATCATCATCATCATCATCATCATCTCATCATGATATCATCATCATCATGATATCATCATCATCATGATATCATTATCATCATCATCATCATCTCATCATGATATCATCATCATGATATCATCATCATCATCATGATATCATCATCATGATATCATCATCATGATATCATCATCATGATATCATCATCATGATATCATCATCATTATCATCATCATGATATCATCATCATCATCATCATCTCATCATGATATTATCATCATCATCATCATCATCATCATCATCATCATCATCATCATCATCATTTCATCATGATATCATCATCATGATATCATCATCATCATCTCATCATGATATCATCATTATCATCATCATCATCATCATCATCATCTCATCATGATATTATCATCATCATCATCATCATCATCATCATCATCATTTCATCATGATATCATCATCATGATATCATCATCATAATCTCATCATGATATCATCATCATCATCATCATCATCACCTCCTCATGATATCATCATCATAATCATCATCTCATCATGATATCATCATCATGATATCATCATCATCATCTCATCATGATATCATCATAATCATCATCATCTCATCATGATATCATCATCAACATCATCATCATCATCATCATCTCATCATGATATCATCATCATCATCTCATCATGATATCATCATCATGATATCATCATCATCATCATCTCATCATGATATCATCATCATTATATCATCATCATCATCATCATCATCATCTCATCATGATATCATCATCATCACCATCATCATCTCATTATGATATCATCATCATCATCATCTCCTCATGATATCATCATCATAATCATCATCTCATCATGATATCATCATCATGATATCATCATCATCATCTTATCATGATATCATCATAATCATCATCATCTCATCATGATATCATCATAATCATCATCATCATCATCATCATCTCATCATGATATCATCATCATGATATCATCATCATCATCTCATCATGATATCATCATAATCATCATCATCTCATCATGATATCATCATAATCATCATCATCATCATCATCTCATCATTATATCATCATCATCATCATCATCATCATCATCATCATCATCTCATCATGAAATCATCATCATGATATCATCATCATCATCATCATCTCATCATGATATCATCATCATCATCATCTCATCATTATATCATCATCATCATCTCATTATGATATCATCATCATTATATCATCATCATCATCATCATCATCATCATCATGATATCATCATCATCACCATCATCATCTCATCATGATATCATCATCATCATCTCATCATGATATCATCATCATTATATCATCATCATCATCATCATCATCATCATCATCTCATCATGATATCATCATCATCACCATCATCATCTCATAATGATATCATCATCATCATCATCTCATCATGATATCATCATCATGATATCATCATCATCATCATCATCATCATCTCATCATGATATCATCATCATCATCTCATCATGATATCATCATCATCATCATCATCATCATCATCATCATCTCATCATGATATCATCTCATCATGATATCATCATCATGATATCATCATCATCATCTCATCATGATATCATCGTCATGATATCATCATCTCATCATGATATCATCATCATCATCATGATATCATCATCATCATCTCATCATGATATCATCATAATCATCATCATCTCATCATGATATCATCATAATCATCATCATCATCATCATCTCATCATGATATCATCATCATGATATCATCATCATCATCTCATCATGATATCATCATAATCATCATCATCTCATCATGATATCATCATAATCATCATCATCATCATCATCATCTCATCATGATATCATCATCATCATCATCATCTCATCATGATATCATCATCATCATCATGATATCATCATCATCATCTCATCATGATATCATCATAATCATCATCATCTCATCATGATATCATCATAATCATCATCATCATCATCATCTCATCATGATATCATCATCATGATATCATCATCATCATCTCATCATGATATCATCATAATCATCATCATCTCATCATGATATCATCATAATCATCATCATCATCATCATCATCTCATCATTATATCATCATCATCATCATCATCATCATCATCATCATCATCATCATCATCTCATCATGATATCATCATCATGATATCATCATCATCATCATCATCATCATCTCATCATGAAATCATCATCATCTCATCATGATATCATCATCATCATCTCATCATGATATCATCATCATCATCTCATTATGATATCATCATCATCATTATATCATCATCATCATCATCATCATCATCTCATCATGATATCATCATCATCACCATCATCATCTCATCATGATATCATCATCATCATCTCATCATGATATCATCATCATGATATCATCATCATCATCATCATCATCATCATCATCATCATCATCATCATCATCATGATATCATCATCATCACCATCATCATCTCATCATGATATCATCATCATCATCTCATCATGATATCATCATCATGATATCATCATCATCATCATCATCATCATCATCATCATCATCATCATCATCATCATGATATCATCATCATCATCTCATTCATGATATCATCATCATGATATCATCATCATCTCATTATGATATCATCATCATGATATCATCATCATCATCATCATCATCTCATCATGATATCATCATCATGATATCATCATCTCATCATGATATCATTATCATCATCTCATCATGATATCATCGTCATGATATCATCATAATCATCATCATCTCATCATGATATCATCATCATCATCTCATCATGATATCATCTCATCATGATATCATCGTCATGATATCATCATCTCATCATGATATCATCATCATGATATCATCATCATCATCTCATCATGATATCATCATCATCATCATCATCTCATCATTATATCATCATAATCATCATCATCATCATCATCATCTCATCATTATATCATCATCATCATCATCATCATCATCATCATCTCATCATGATATCATCATCATGATATCATCATCATCATCATCTCATCATGATATCATCATCATCATCTCATCATGATCTCATCGTCATGATATAATCATCATCATCATCATCTCATCATGATATCATCATCGTGATATCATCATCATCATCATCTCATCATGATATAATCATCATGATATCATCATCATCCCATCATGATATCATCATGATATCATCATCATCATCTCATCATGATAGCATCATCATTATATCATCATAATCATCATCTCATCATGATATCATCATCATCATCATCATCATCATCATCTCATCATGATATCATCATCATCATCATCATCATCATCATCATCATCTCATCATGATATCATCATCATCATCTCATCATGATATCATCATCATCATCTCATCATGATGTCATCATCATCATCATCATCATCATCTCATCATGATATCATCATCATCATCTCATCATGATATCATCATAATGATATCATAATCATCATCTTATCATGATATCATCATCATGATATCATCATCATCATCTCATCATGATATCATCATCATCATCTCATCATGATATCATCATCATCATCATCATCATCTCATCATGATATCATTATCATCATCATCTCATCATGATATCATCATCATGATATCATCATCATGATATCATCATCATCATCATCATCATCTCATCATGATATCATCATCATCATGATATCATCATCATCATGATATCATTATCATCATCATCATCATCTCATCATGATATCATCATCATGATATCATCATCATCATCATGATATCATCATCATGATATCATCATCATGATATCATCATCATGATATCATCATCATCATCATCATCATGATATCATCATCATCATCATCATCATCATCATCATCATCTCATCATGATATTATCATCATCATCATCATCATCATCATCATTTCATCATGATATCATCATCATGATATCATCATCATCATCTCATCATGATATCATCATCATCATCATCATCATCATCATCATCATCTCATCATCATCATCATCATCATCATCATTTCATCATGATATCATCATCATGATATCATCATCATAATCTCATCATGATATCATCATCATCATCATCATCATCTCCTCATGATATCATCATCATAATCATCATCTCATCATGATATCATCATCATGATATCATCATCATCATCTCATCATGATATCATCATAATCATCATCATCTCATCATGATCTCATCATCAACATCATCATCATCATCATCATCATCTCATCATGATATCATCATCATCATCATCTCATCATGATATCATCATCATGATATAATCATGATATCATCGTCATGATATCATCATCATCATCATCTCATCATGATATCATCATCGTGATATCATCATCATCATCATCTCATCATGATATCATCGTCATGATATCATCATCATCATCATCTCATCATGATATCATCATCATTATATCATCATCATCATCATCATCATCTCATCATGATATCATCATCATCACCATCATCATCTCATTATGATATCATCATCATCATCATCTCATCATGATATCATTATCGTGATATCATCATCATAATCATCTCATCATGATATCATCTTCATGATATCATCATCATCATCATCTCATCATGATATCATCATCATTATATCATCATCATCATCATCATCTCATCATGATATCATCATCATCACCATCATCATCTCATTATGATATCATCATCATCATCATCATCATCTCCTCATGATATCATCATCATAATCATCATCTCATCATGATATCATCATCATGATATCATCATCATCATCTTATCATGATATCATCATAATCATCATCATCTCATCATGATATCATCATAATCATCATCATCATCATCATCTCATCATGATATCATCTCATCATGATATCATCGTCATGATATCATCATCTCATCATGATATCATCATCATGATATCATCACCATCATCTCATCATGATATCATCATCATCATCTCATCATGATATCATCATAATCATCATCATCATCATCATCTCATCATTATATCATCATCATCATCATCATCATCATCATCATCATCATCATCATCATCATCATTATCATCATCTCATCATGATATCATCATCATGATATCATCATCATCATCTCATCATGATATCATCATCATCATCTCATCATGATCTCATCGTCATGATATAATCATCATCATCATCATCTCATCATGATATCATCATCGTGATATCATCATCATCATCATCTCATCATGATATAATCATCATGATATCATTATCATCCCATCATGATATCATCATGATATCATCATCTCATCATGATAGCATCATCATTATATCATCATAATCATCATCTCATCATGATATCATCATCATCATCATCATCATCTCATCATGATATCATCATCATCATCATCATCATCATCTCATCATGATATCATCATCATCATCATCATCATCATCTCATCATCATCATCTCATCATGATGTCATCATCATCATCATCATCATCATCATCATCATCATCTCATCATGATATCATCATCATCATCTCATCATGATATCATCATAATGATATCATAATCATCATCTTATCATGATATCATCATCATGATATCATCATCATCATCTCATCATGATATCATCATCATCATCATTATTTCATCATGATATCATCATCATCATCTCATCATGATATCATTATCATCATCATCTCATCATGATATCATCATCATGATATCATCATCATGATATCATCATCATCATCATCATCATCATCATCTCATCATGATATCATCATCATCATGATATCATTATCATCATCATCATCATCTCATCATGATATCATCATCATGATATCATCATCATCATCATGATATCATCATCATGATATCATCATCATGATATCATCATCATGATATCATCATCATGATATCATCATCATCATCATCATGATATCATCATCATCATCATCATCATCATCTCATCATGATATTATCATCATCATCATCATCATCATCATCATCATCATCATCATCATCATCATTTCATCATGATATCATCATCATGATATCATCATCATTATCTCATCATGATATCATCATCATCATCATCATCATCATCATCATCATCATCATCATCTCATCATGATATTATCATCATCATCATCATCATCATCATCATCATCATCATCATCATCATCATCATCATCATCATTTCATCATGATATCATCATCATAATCTCATCATGATATCATCATCATCATCATCATCATCTCCTCATGATATCATCATCATAATCATCATCTCATCATGATATCATCATCATGATATCATCTTCATCATCTCATCATGATATCATCATAATCATCATCATCTCATCATGATATCATCATCAACATCATCATCATCATCATCATCATCATTTCATCATTATATCATCATCATCATCATCTCCTCATGATATCATCATCATAATCATCATCTCATCATGATATCATCATCATGATATCATCATCATCATCTCATCATGATATCATCATAATCATCATCATCTCATCATGATATCATCATCAACATCATCATCATCATCATCATCATCATCATCATCATCATCATCATCTCATCATTATATCATCATCATCATCATCATCTCATCATGATATCATCATCATGATATCATCATGATATCATCGTCATGATATCATCATCATCATCATCTCATCATGATATCATCATCGTGATATCATCATCATCATCATCTCATCATGATATCATCGTCATGATATCATCATCATCATCATCTCATCATGATATCATCATCATTATATCATCATCATCATCATCATCTCATCATGATATCATCATCATCACCATCATCATCTCATTATGATATCATCATCATCATCATCATCATCTCATCATGATATCATTATCGTGATATCATCATCATCATCATCTCATCATGATATCATCTTCATGATATCATCATCATCATCATCTCATCATGATATCATCATCATTATATCATCATCATCATCATCATCATCATCTCATCATGATATCATCATCATCACCATCATCATCTCATTATGATATCATCATCATCATCATCATCTCCTCATGATATCATCATCATAATCATCATCTCATCATGATATCATCATCATGATATCATCATCATCATCTCATCATGATATCATCATAATCATCATCATCTCATCATGATATCATCATCAACATCATCATCATCATCATCATCATCATTTCATCATTATATCATCATCATCATCTCATCATGATATCATCATCATGATATCATCATCATCATCATCTCATCATGATATCATTATCATCATCTCATCATGATATCATCGTCATGATATCATCATCATCATCATCATCTCATCATGATATCATCATCGTGATATCATCATCATCATCATCTCATCATGATATCATCGTCATGATATCATCATCATCATCATCTCATCATGATATCATCATCATTATATCATCATCATCATCATCATCATCATCATCATCATCATCATCTCATCAT
Source organism: Pelodytes ibericus (assembly GCA_036172795.1). Lineage (NCBI taxonomy): Eukaryota > Metazoa > Chordata > Amphibia > Anura > Pelodytidae > Pelodytes > Pelodytes ibericus. The sequence continues at coordinate 334,776 of JAYKOZ010000024.1, forward strand.
GATATCATCATCATCTCATTATGATATCATCATCATCATCTCCTCATGATATCATCATCATAATCATCATCTCATCATGATATCATCATCATGATATCATCATCATGATATCATCATCATCATCTCATCATGATATCATCATAATCATCATCATCTCATCATGATATCATCATCAACATCATCATCATCATCATCATCATCTCATCATTATATCATCATCGTGATATCATCATCATCATCATCTCATCATGATATAATCATCATGATATCATCATCATCATCCCATCATGATATCATCATGATATCATCATCATCATCTCATCATGATATCATCATCATCACCATCATCATCATCTCATCATGATATCATCATCATTATATCATCATCATCATCATCATCATCATCATCATCTCATCATTATATCATCATCTCATCATTATATCATTATCATCATCTCATCATGATATCATCACCATGATATCATCATCATCATCATCTCATCATGATATCATCATCGTGATATCATCATCATCATCATCCCATCATGATATCATCATGATATCATCATCATCATCTCATCATGATATCATCATCATTATATCATCATCATCATCATCATCATCATCATCATCATCATCATCATCATCATCATCAGCATCATCATCATCTCATCATGATATCATCATCATCACCATCATCATCATCTCATCATGATATCATCATCATCATCTCATCATGATATCATCATCATGATATCATCATCATCATCATCATCATCATCATCATCATCATGATATCATCATCATCATCATCATCATCATCATCATCATCTCATCATGATATCATCATTATCTTCTCATCATGATATCATCATCATCATCATCTCATCATTATATCATCATCATCATCTCATCATTATATCATCATCATGATATCATCATCATCATCATCATCTCATCATGATATCATCATCATCATCTCATCATGATATCATCATCATCATCATCATCTCATCATGATATCATCATCATCATCTCATCATGATATCATCATCATGATATCATCATCATCATCTCATTATGATATCATCATCATGATATCATCATCATCATCTTCTCATCATGATATCATCATCATCATCTCATTATGATATCATCATCTCATCATGATATCATCATTATGATATCATCATCATCTCATCATGATATCATCATCATCATCATCATCATGATATCATCATCATCATCATCATCATCATCATCATGATATCATCATCATCATCTCATCATGATATCATTATCATCATCATCTCATCATGATATCATCATCATCATCATGATATCATCATCATCATCTCATCATGATATCATCATCATGATATCATCATCATCATCATCTCATCATGATATCATCATCATCATCATCATCTCCTCATGATATCATCATAATCATCATCATCTCATCATGATATCATCATCAACATCATCATCATCATCATCATCATCATCATCATCATCATCATCTCATCATTATATTATCATCATCATCATCATCATCTCATCATGATATCATCATCATGATATCATCATCATCATCATCTCATCATGATATCATCATCATCATCTCATCATGATATCATCGTCATGATATCATCATCATCATCATCATCTCATCATGATATCATCATCGTGATATCATCATCATCATCATCTCATCATGATATCATCGTCATGATATCATCATCATCATAATCTCATCATGATATCATCATCATTATATCATCATCATCATCATCATCTCATCATGATATCATCATCATCACCATCATCATCTCATTATGATATCATCATCATCATCATCTCCTCATGATATCATCATCATAATCATCATCTCATCATGATATCATCATCATTTCATCATCATCATCATCATCATCATCATCATCATCATCATCATCATCATCTCATCATGATATCATCATCATCACCATCATCATCTCATCATGATATCATCATCATCATCTCATCATGATATCATCATCATGATATCATCATCATCATCATCTCATCATGATATCATCATTATCATCTCATCATGATATCATCATCATCATCATCATCATCATCTCATCATGATATCATCATTATCATCTCATCATGATATCATCATCATCATCTCATCATGATATCATCATCATCATCATCTCATCATGATATCATCATCATGATATCATCATCATGATATCATCATCATCATCTCATTATGATATCATCATCATGATATCATCATCATCATCATCTCATCATGATATCATCATCATGATATCATCATCATGATATCATCATCATCATCTCATCATGATATCATCATCATGACATCATCATCATCTCATCATGATATCATCATAATCATCATCATCTCATCATGATATCATCATCATCATCTCATCATGATATCATCATAATAATCATCATCTCATCATGATATCATCATCATCATCATCATCATCATCATCATCATCTCATCATTATATCATCATCATCATCATCTCATCATGATATCATTATCATCATCTCATCATGTTATCATCGTCATGATATCATCATCATCATCATCATCATCTCATCATTATATCATCATCCTGATATCATCATCATCATCATCATCTCATCATGATATAATCATCATGATATCATCATCATCATCATCATCCCATCATGATAT
>JAYKOZ010000024.1:340000-342500 GCA_036172795.1 Pelodytes ibericus
ATCATGATATCATCATCATCATCTCATCATGATATCATCATCATCACCATCATTTCATCATGATATCATCATCATTATATCATCATCATCATCATCATCATCATCTCCTCATGATATCATCATCATAATCATCATCTCATCATGATATCATCATCATGATATCATCATCATGATATCATCATCATCATCTCATCATGATATCATCATAATCATCATCATCTCATCATGATATCATCATCATCATCTCATCATGATATCATCATAATCATCATCATCTCATCATGATATCATCATCATCATCATCATCATCATCATCATCTCATCATTATATCATCATCATCATCTCATCATGATATCATTATCATCATCTCATCATGTTATCATAGTCATGATATCATCATCATCATCATCATCTCATCATTATATCATCATCGTGATATCATCATCATCATCATCATCATCATCATCATCATCATCTCATCATGATATAATCATCATGATATCATCATCATCATCATCCCATCATGATATCATCATGATATCATCATCATCATCTCATCATGATATCATCATCATCACCATCATCATCATCTAATCATGATATCATCATCATTATATCATCATCATAATCATCATCATCATCTCATCATTATATCATCATCATTATATCATCATCATCATCATCTCATCATGATATCATCATCATCACCATCATCATCATCTCATCATGATATCATCATCATTATATCATCATCATAATCATCATCATCATCTCATCATTATATCATCATCATTATATCATCATCATCATCATCATCATCATCATCATCTCATCATGATATCATCATCATCATCTCATAATGATATTATTATCATCATCATCTCATCATGATGTCATCATCATCATCATCATCATCTCATCATGATATCATCATCATCATCTCATCATGATATCATTATCATCATCATCTCATCATGATGTCATCATCATCATCATCATCATCTCATCATGATATCATCATCATCATCTCATCATGATATCATCATAATGATATCATAATCATCATCTTATCATGATATCATCATCATGATATCATCATCATCATCATCATCATCATCATCATCATCATCATCATCATCATTATCTCATCATGTTATCATCATCATCATCTCATCATGATATCATTATCATCATCATCTCATCATGATATCATCATCATGATATCATCATCATGATATCATCATCATCATCATCATCTCATCATGATATCATCAGCATCATGATATCATTATCATCATCATCATCTCATCATGATATCATCATCATGATATCATCATCATCATCATGATATCATCATCATCATCATGATATCTTCATCATGATATCATCATCATGATATCATCATCATCATCATCATCATCATCATCATCATCATCATCATCATCATCATCATCATTATATCATCATCATGATATCATCATCATCATCATCATCATCATCATCTCATCATGATATCATCATCATCATCATCATCATCATCATCATCTCATCATGATATTATCATCATCATCATCATCATCATCATTTAATCATGATATCATCATCATGATATCATCATCATCATCTCATCATGATATCATCATCATCATCATCATCATCATCATCTCATCATTATATTATCATCATCATCATCATCATCATTAACATCATCATCATTTCATCATGTTATCATCGTCATGATATCATCATCATCATCATCATCTCATCATTATATCATCATCGTGATATCATCATCATCATCATCATCATCATCTCATCATGATATAATCATCATGATATCATCATCATCATCATCCCATCATGATATCATCATGATATCATCATCATCATCTCATCATGATATCATCATCATCACCATCATCATCATCTCATCATGATATCATCATCATTATATCATCATCATAATCATCATCATCATCTCATCATTATATCATCATCATTATATCATCATCATCATCATCTCATCATGATATCATCATCATCATCTCATCATGATATCATCATCATCATCATCATCATCATCTCATCATGATATCATCATCATCATCTCATCATGATATCATTATCATCATCATCTCATCATGATGTCATCATCATCATCATCATCATCATCATCTCATCATGATATCATCATCATCATCTCATCATGATATCATTATCATCATCATCTCATCGTGATGTCATCATCATCATCATCATCATCTTATCATGATATCATCATCATCATCTCATCATGATATCATTATCATCATCATCTCATCGTGATGTCATCATCATCATCATCATCATCTCATCATGATATCATCATCATCATCTCATCATGATATCATCATAATGATATCATAATCATCATCTTATCATGATATCATCATCATGATATCATCATCATCATCATCATCATCATCATCATCATCATCATCATCATCATTATCTCATCAT
>JAYKOZ010000024.1:362500-380000 GCA_036172795.1 Pelodytes ibericus
ATATCATCATAATCATCATCATCTCATCATGATATCATCATCAACATCATCATCATCATCATCTCATCATTATATCATCATCATCATCTCATCATGATATCATTATCATCATCTCATCATGATATCATCGTCATGATATCATCATCATCATCTCATCATTATATCATCATCGTGATATCATCATCATCTCATCATGATATAATCATCATGATATCATCATCATCATCATCATCATCCCATTATGATATCATCATGATATCATCATCATCATCTCATCATGATATCATCATCATCACCATCATCTCATCATGATATCATCATCATTATATCATCATCATCATCATCATCATCATCATCATCATCATCATCATCATCATCATCTCATCATTATATCATGATCATCATGATCATCATCATCTCATCATGATATCATTATCATCATCTCATCATGATATCATCGCCATGATATCATCATCATCATCATCATCTCATCATGATATCATCATCGTGATATCATCATCATCATCATCTCATCATGATATAATCATCATGATATCATCATCATCATCATCCCATCATGATATCATCATGATATCATCATCATCATCTCATCATGATATCATCATCATTATATCATCATCATCATCATCATCATCATCATCATCTCATCATGTTATCATCATCATCACCATCATCATCTCATCATGATATCATCATCATCATCTCATCATCATTATCTCATCATTATATCATCATCATCATCATCATCATCATCTCATCATGATATCATCATCATCATCTCATCATGATATCATCATCATCATCATCTCATCATGATATCATCATCTCATCATGATATCATCATCATCATCTCATTATGATATCATCATCATTATATCATCATCATCATCATCATCATCATCATCATCATCATCATCATCATCATCATCTCATCATGATATCATCATCATCACCATCATCATCATCTCAATATGATATCATCATCATCATCTCATCATGATATCATCATCATGATATCATCATCATCATCATCATCTCATCATGATATCATCATCATCATCTCATCATGATATCATCATCATCATCATCATCATCATCATCTCATCATGATATCATCATCATCACCATCATCATCATCATCATCTCATCATGATATCATCATCATGATATCATCATCATCTCATTATGATATCATCATCATGATATCATCATCATCATCATCATCATCATCTCATCATGATATCATCATCATGATATCATCATCATGATATCATCATCATGATATCATCATGATATCATTATCATCATCTCATCATGATATCATCGTCATGATATCATCATCATTATCATCATCTCATCATGATATCATCATCGTGATATCATCATCATCATCATCATCTCATCATGATATCATCGTCATGATATCATTATCTCATCATGATATCATCATCATCTCATCATGATATCATCATAATCATCATCATCTCATCATGATATCATCATAATCATCATCATCTCATCATGATATCATCATCATAATCATCATCTCATTATGATATCATCATCATGATATCATCATAATCATCATCATCTCATCATGATATCATCATAATCATCATCATCTCATCATGATATCATCATCATAATCATCATCTCATTATGATATCATCATCATGATATCATCATCATCATCTCATCATGATATCATCATAATCATCATCATCTCATCATGATATCTTCGTCATGATATCATCATCTCATCATGATATCATCATCATGATATCATCATCATGATATCATCATCATCATCTCATCATGATATCATCATAATCATCATCATCTCATCATGATATCATCATCAACATCATCATCATCATCATCTCATCATTATATCATCATCATCATCTCATCATGATATCATCATCATGATATCATCATCATCATCATGATATCATCATCATCATCATCATCTCATCATGATATCATTTTCATCATCTCATCATGATATCATCGTCATGATATCATCATCATCATCATCATCTCATCATGATATCATCATCGTGATATCATCATCATCATCATCTCATCATGATATAATCATCATGATATCATCATCATCATCCCATCATGATATCATCATGATATCATCATCATCATCTCATCATGATATCATCATCATTATGTCATCATCATCATCATCTCATCATGATATCATCATCATCATCTCATCATGATATCATCATCATCATCATCATCATCATCATCTCATCATGATATCATCATCATCATCTCATCATGATATCATTATCATCATCATCTCATCATGATGTCATCATCATCATCATCATCATCTCATCATGATATCATCATCATCATCTCATCATGATATCATCATCATCATCTCATCATGATATCATCATCATCATCATCATCATCATCATCATCATCATCATCATCTCATCATGATATCATCATCATCATCTCATCATGATATCATTATCATCATCATCTCATCATGATGTCATCATCATCATCATCATCATCTCATCATGATATCATCATCATCATCATCTCATCATGATATCATCATAATGATATCATAATCATCATCTTATCATGATATCATCATCATCATCTCATCATGATATCATTATCATCATCATCTCATCATGATATCATCATCATGATATCATCATCATCATCATCATCATCATCATCTCATCATGATATCATCAGCATCATGATATCATTATCATCATCATCATCATCTCATCATGATATCATCATCATGATATCATCATCATCATCATGATATCATCATCATCATCATGATATCATCATCATGATATCATCATCATCATCATGATATCATCATCATGATATCATCATCATGATATCATCATCATCATCATCATCATCATCATCATTATATCATCATCATGATATCATCATCATGATATCATCATCATCATCTCATCATGATATCATCATCATCATCTCCTCATGATATCATCATCATAATCATCATCTCATCATGATATCATCATCATGATATCATCATCATCATCTCATCATGATATCATCATAATCATCATCATCTCATCATGATATCATCATCAACATCATCATCATCATCTCATCATTATATCATCATCATCATCATCATCATCATCATCTCATCATGATATCATCATCATGATATCATCATCATCATCATCTCATCATGATATCATTATCATCATCTCATCATGATATCATCGTCATGATATCATCATCATCATCTCATCATGATATCATCATCATCACCAACATCTCATCATGATATCATCATCATTATATCATCATCATCATCATCATCATCATCATCATCTCATCATTATATCATCATCATCATCATCATCTCATCATGATATCATCGTCATGATATCATCATCATCATCATCTCATCATGATATCATCATCATCATCTCATCATTATATCATCATCATCATCATCATCTCATCATGATATCATCGTCATGATATCATCATCATCATCATCTCATCATGATATCATCATCATTATATCATCATCATCATCATCATCATCATCATCATCATCATCATCTCATCATGATATCATCATCATCATCACAATCATCATCTCATTATGACATCATCATCATCATCATCATCTCCTCAAGATATCATCATCATAATCATCATCTCATCATGATATCATCATCATGATATCTTCATCATCATCTCATCATGATATCATCACAATCATCATCATCTCATCATGATATCATCATCATCATCATCTCATCATGATATCATTATCATCATCTCATCATTATATCATCATCATCATCTCATCATTATATCATCATCATTATATCATCATCATCATCATCTCATCATGATATCATCATCATCATCTCATCATGATATCATCATCATCATTATCATCATCATCTCATCATGATATCATCATCATCATCTCATCATGATATCATTATCATCATCATCTCATCATGATGTCATCATCATCATCATCATCATCTCATCATGATATCATCATCATCATCTCATCATGATATCATTATCATCATCATCTCATCATGATGTCATCATCTTCATCATCATCATCATCTCATCATGATATCATCGTCATCATCTCATCATGATATCATCATAATGATATCATAATCATCATCTTATCATGATATCATCATCATGATATCATCATCATCATCATCATCATCATCATCATCATCAACATCATCATCATTATCTCATCATGTTATCATCATCATCATCTCATCATGATATCATTATCATCATCATCTCATCATGATATCATCATCATGATATCATCATCATGATATCATCATCATCATCTCATCATGATATCATCAGTATCATGATATCATCATCATCATCATCATCATCTCATCATGATATCATCAGCATCATGATATCATCATCATCATCATCATCATCATCATTATCTCATCATGTTATCATCATCATCATCTCATCATGATATCATTATCATCATCATCTCATCATGATATCATCATCATGATATCATCATCATGATATCATCATCATCATCATCATCTCATCATGATATCATCAGCATCATGATATCATCATCATCTCATCATGATATCATCAGCATCATGATATCATTATCATCATCATCATCATCTCATCATGATATCATCATCATGATATCATTATCATCATCATGATATCATCATCATCATCATCATGATATCTTCATCATGATATCATCATCATCATCATCATCATCATCATCATCATCATCATTATATCATCATCATGATATCATCATCATCATCATCATCATCATCATCATCTCATTATGATATCATCATCATCATCATCATCTCATTATGATATCATCATCATCATCATCATCTCATCATGATATCATCATCATCATCATCATCTCATCATGATATCATCATCATCATCTCATCATGATATCATTATCATCATCATCTCATCATGATGTCATCATCATCATCATCATCTCATCATGATATCACCATCATCATCTCATCATGATATCATCATAATGATATCATAATCATCATCTTATCATGATATCATCATCATGATATCATTATCATCATCTCATCATGATATCATTATCATCATCATCATCATCATTATCTCATCATGTTATCATCATCATCATCTCATCATGATATCATTATCATCATCATCTCATCATGATATCATCATCATGATATCATCATCATGATATCATCATCATCATCATCATCTCATCATGATATCATCAGCATCATGATATCATTATCATCATCATCATCTCATCATGATATCATCATCATGATATCATCATCATCATCATGATATCATCATCATCATCATGATATCATCATCATGATATCATCATCATGATATCATCATCATCATCATCATCATCATCATTATATCATCATCATGATATCATCATCATCATCATGATATCATCATCATCATCTCATCATGATATCATCATCATCATCATCATCATCATCATCATCATCATCATCATCATCATCTCATCATTATATTATCATCATCATCATCATCATCATCATTTCATCATGATATCATCATCATGATATCATCATCATCATCTCATCATGATATCATCATCATCATCATCATTATCTCATCATGTTATCATCATCATCATCTCATCATGATATCATTATCATCATCATCTCATCATGATATCATCATCATGATATCATCATCATGATATCATCATCATCATCATCTCATCATGATATCATCAGCATCATGATATCATCATCATCATCATCATCATCTCATCATGATATCATCAGCATCATGATATCATCATCATCATCATCATTATCTCATCATGTTATCATCATCATCATCTCATCATGATATCATTATCATCATCATCTCATCATGATATCATCATCATGATATCATCATCATGATATCATCATCATCATCATCATCTCATCATGTTATCATCATCATCATCTCATCATGATATCATTATCATCATCATCTCATCATGATATCATCATCATGATATCATCATCATGATATCATCATCATCATCATCATCTCATCATGATATCATCAGCATCATGATATCATCATCATCTCATCATGATATCATCAGCATCATGATATCATTATCATCATCATCATCTCATCATGATATCATCATCATGATATCATTATCATCATCATGATATCATCATCATCATCATCATGATATCTTCATCATGATATCATCATCATGATATCATCATCATCATCATCATCATCATCATCATCATCATCATCATCATCATCATTATATCATCATCATGATATCATCATCATCATCATCATCATCATCATCATCTCATCATGATATCATCATCATCATCATCATCTCATCATGATATCATCATCATCATCATCATCATCATCTCATCATGATATCATCATCATCATCTCATCATGATATCATTATCATCATCATCTCATCATGATGTCATCATCATCATCATCATCTCATCATGATATCACCATCATCATCTCATCATGATATCATCATAATGATATCATAATCATCATCTTATCATGATATCATCATCATGATATCATCATCATCATCTCATCATGATATCATTATCATCATCATCATCATCATCATCATTATCTCATCATGTTATCATCATCATCATCTCATCATGATATCATCATCATCATCTCATCATGATATCATTATCATCATCATCTCATCATGATGTCATCATCATCATCATCATCTCATCATGATATCACCATCATCATCTCATCATGATATCATCATAATGATATCATAATCATCATCTTATCATGATATCATCATCATGATATCATCATCATCATCTCATCATGATATCATTATCATCATCATCATCATCATCATCATTATCTCATCATGTTATCATCATCATCATCTCATCATGATATCATTATCATCATCATCTCATCATGATATCATCATCATGATATCATCATCATGATATCATCATCATCATCATCATCTCATCATGATATCATCAGCATCATGATATCATTATCATCATCATCATCTCATCATGATATCATCATCATCATCATCATGATATCTTCATCATGATATCATCATCATGATATCATCATCATCATCATCATCATCATCATCATCATCATCATCATCATTATATCATCATCATGATATCATCATCATCATCATCATCATCATCATCATCTCATCATGATATCATCATCATCATCATCATCTCATCATGATATCATCATCATCATCATCATCATCATCTCATCATGATATCATCATCATCATCTCATCATGATATCATTATCATCATCATCTCATCATGATGTCATCATCATCATCATCATCTCATCATGATATCACCATCATCATCTCATCATGATATCATCATAATGATATCATAATCATCATCTTATCATGATATCATCATCATGATATCATCATCATCATCTCATCATGATATCATTATCATCATCATCATCATCATCATCATTATCTCATCATGTTATCATCATCATCATCTCATCATGATATCATTATCATCATCATCTCATCATGATATCATCATCATGATATCATCATCATGATATCATCATCATCATCATCATCTCATCATGATATCATCAGCATCATGATATCATTATCATCATCATCATCTCATCATGATATCATCATCATGATATCATCATCATCATCATGATATCATCATCATCATCATGATATCATCATCATGATATCATCATCATGATATCATCATCATCATCATAATCATCATCATCATTATATCATCATCATGATATCATCATCATCATCATGATATCATCATCATCATCTCATCATGATATCATCATCATCATCATCATCATCATCATCATCATCATCTCATCATTATATTATCATCATCATCATCATCATTTCATCATGATATCATCATCATGATATCATCATCATCATCATCTCATCATGATATCATCATCATCATCATCATCTCCTCATGATATCATCATCATAATCATCATCTCATCATGATATCATCATCATGATATCATCATCATCATCTCATCATGATATCATCATAATCATCATCATCTCATCATGATATCATCATCAACATCATCATCATCTCATCATTATATCATCATCATCATCATCTCATCATGATATCATTATCATCATCTCATCATGATATCATCGTCATGATATCATCATCATCATCATCATCATCATCATCATCATCATCATCATCATCATTTCATCATGATATCATCATCATGATATCATCATCATCATCTCATCATGATATCATCATCATCATCATCATCATCTCATCATGATATGATCATCATCATCATCATCATCATCATCATCATCATTTCATCATGATATCATCATCATGATATCATCATCATCATCTCATCATGATATCATCATCATCATCTCCTCATGATATCATCATCATAATCATCATCTCATCATGATTTCATCATCATGATATCATCATCATCATCTCATCATGATATCATCATAATCATCATCATCATCTCATCATGATATCATCATCAACATCATCATCATCTCATCATTATATCATCATCATCATCATCTCATCATGATATCATCATCATGATATCATCATCATCATCATCTCATCATGATATCATTATCATCATCTCATCATGATATCATCGTCATGATATCATCATCATCATCATCTCATCATGATATCATCATTGTGAAATCATCATCATCATCTCATCATGATATCATCGTCATGATATCATCATCATCATCATCTCATCATGATATCATCATCATTATATCATCATCATCATCATCATCATCATCATCTCATCATGATATCATCATCATCATCTCATCATGATATCATCGCCATGATATCATCATCATCATCATCATCATCATCATCATCTCATCATGATATCATCATCGTGATATCATCATCATCATCATCTCATCATGATATAATCATCATGATATCATCATCATCATCATCCCATCATGATATCATCATGATATCATCATCATCATCTCATCATGATATCATCATCATTATATCATCATCATCATCATCATCATCATCATCATCTCATCATTATATCATCATCATCATCATCATCATCATCATCATCATCTCATCATGATATCATCATCATCAACATCTCATCATGATATCATCATCATCTCATCATGATATCATCATCATCATCTCATTATGATATCATCATCATTATATCATCATCATCATCATCATCATCATCATCATCATCTCATCATGATATCATCATCATCACCATCATCATCTCATCATGATATCATCATCATCATCTAATCATGATATCATCATCATGATATCATCATCATCATCATCATCATCTCATCATGATATCATCATCATCATCTCATCATGATATCATCATTACCATCATCATCATCATCATCTCATCATGATATCATCATCATCATCTCATCATGATATCATCATCATGATATCATCATCATGATATCATCATCATCATCATCATCATCTCATCATGATATCATCATCATCATCTCATCATGATATCATCATCATCATCATCATCATCATCTCATCATGATATCATCATCATCATCTCATCATGATATCATCATCATGATATTATCATCATCATCTCATCATGATATCATCATCATGATATCATCATCATCTCATTATGATATCATCATCATGATATCATCATCATCAACATCATCATCATCTCATCATGATATCATCATCATGATATCATCATCATGATATCATCATCATCATCTCATCATGATATCATTATCATCATCTCATCATGATATCATCGTCATGATATCATCATCATCATCATCTCATCATGATATCATCATCGTGATATCATCATCATCATCATCATCTCATCATGATATCATCGTCATGATATCATCATCTAATCATGATATCATCATCATGATATCATCATCATCTCATCATGATATCATCATAATCATCATCATCTCATCATGATATCATCATAATCATCATCATCTCATCATGATATCATCATCATAATCATCATCTCATTATGATATCATCATCATGATATCATCATCATCATCTCATCATGATATCATCATAATCATCATCATCTCATCATGATATCATCGTCATGATATCATCATCTCATCATGATATCATCATCATGATATCATCATCATCTCATCATGATATCATCATAATCATCATCATCTCATCATGATATCATCATAATCATCATCATCTCATCATGATATCATCATCATAATCATCATCTCATTATGTTATCATCATCATGATATCATCATCATCATCTCATCATGATATCATCATAATCATCATCATCTCATCATGATATCATCATCAACATCATCATCATCATCATCATCTCATCATTATATCATCATCATCATCATCTCATCATGATATCATCATCATGATATCATCATCATCATCATCATCATCATCATCTCATCATGATATCATTTTCATCATCTCATCATGATATCATCGTCATGATATCATCATCATCATCATCATCATCTCATCATGATATCATCATCGTGATATCATCATCATCAACATCATCATCATCTCATCATGATATCATCATCATGATATCATCATCATGATATCATCATCATCATCTCATCATGATATCATTATCATCATCTCATCATGATATCATCGTCATGATATCATCATCATCATCATCTCATCATGATATCATCATCGTGATATCATCATCATCATCATCATCTCATCATGATATCATCGTCATGATATCATCATCTAATCATGATATCATCATCATGATATCATCATCATCTCATCATGATATCATCATAATCATCATCATCTCATCATGATATCATCATAATCATCATCATCTCATCATGATATCATCATCATAATCATCATCTCATTATGATATCATCATCATGATATCATCATCATCATCTCATCATGATATCATCATAATCATCATCATCTCATCATGATATCATCGTCATGATATCATCATCTCATCATGATATCATCATCATGATATCATCATCATCTCATCATGATATCATCATAATCATCATCATCTCATCATGATATCATCATAATCATCATCATCTCATCATGATATCATCATCATAATCATCATCTCATTATGTTATCATCATCATGATATCATCATCATCATCTCATCATGATATCATCATAATCATCATCATCTCATCATGATATCATCATCAACATCATCATCATCATCATCATCTCATCATTATATCATCATCATCATCATCTCATCATGATATCATCATCATGATATCATCATCATCATCATCATCATCATCATCTCATCATGATATCATTTTCATCATCTCATCATGATATCATCGTCATGATATCATCATCATCATCATCATCATCTCATCATGATATCATCATCGTGATATCATCATCATCATCATCTCATCATGATATAATCATCATGATATCATCATCATCATCATCCCATCATGATATCATCATGATATCATCATCATCATCTCATCATGATATCATCATCATTATATCATCATCATCATCATCTCATCATGATATCATCATCATCATCATCTCATCATGATATCATCATCATCATCATCATCATCATCTCATCATGATATCATCATCATCATCTCATCATGATATCATTATCATCATCATCTCATCATGATGTCATCATCATCATCATCATCTCATCATGATATCACCATCATCATCTCATCATGATATCATCATAATGATATCATAATCATCATCTTATCATGATATCATTATCATCATCATCATCATTATCTCATCATGTTATCATCATCATCATCTCATCATGATATCATTATCATCATCATCTCATCATGATATCATCATCATGATATCATCATCATGATATCATCATCATCATCATCATCATCTCATCATGATATCATCAGCATCATGATATCATTATCATCATCATCATCTCATCATGATATCATCATCATGATATCATCATCATCATCATGATATCATCATCATGATATCATCATCATCATCATCATCATCTCATCATGATATCATCAGCATCATGATATCATTATCATCATCATCATCTCATCATGATATCATCATCATGATATCATCATCATCATCATGATATCATCATCATCATCATGATATCATCATCATCATCATGATATCATCATCATGATATCATCATCATGATATCATCATCATCATCATCATCATCATCATCATCATCATCATCATCATCATCATCATTATATCATCATCATGATATCATCATCATCATCATCATCATCATCTCATCATGATATTATCATCATCATCATCATCATCATCATCATTTAATCATGATATCATCATCATGATATCATCATCATCATCTCATCATGATATCATCATCATCATCATCATCATCATCTCATCATTATATTATCATCATCATCATCATCATCATCATTTCATCATGATATCATCATCATAATCATCATCATCTCATCATGATATCATCATCATAATCATCATCTCATTATGTTATCATCATCATGATATCATCATCATCATCTCATCATGATATCATCATAATCATCATCATCTCATCATGATATCATCATCAACATCATCATCATCATCATCATCTCATCATTATATCATCATCATCATCATCTCATCATGATATCATCATCATGATATCATCATCATGATATCATCATCATCATCATCATCATCTCATCATGATATCATTTTCATCATCTCATCATGATATCATCGTCATGATATCATCATCATCATCATCATCATCTCATCATGATATCATCATCGTGATATCATCATCATCATCATCTCATCATGATATCATCATCATCATCATCATCTCCTCATGATATCATCATCATAATCATCATCTCATCATGATATCATCATCATGATATCATCATCATCATCTCATCATGATATCATCATAATCATCATCATCTCATCATGATATCATCATCAACATCATCATCATCATCATCTCATCATGATATCATCATCATCATCATCTCATCATGATATCATTATCATCATCTCATCATGATATCATCGTCATGATATCATCATCATCATCATCATCATCATCATCATCATCATCATTTCATCATGATATCATCATCATGATATCATCATCATCATCTCATCATGATATCATCATCATCATCATCATCATCTCATCATGATATGATCATCATCATCATCATCATCATCATCATCATTTCATCATGATATCATCATCATGATATCATCATCATCATCTCATCATGATATCATCATCATCATCTCCTCATGATATCATCATCATAATCATCATCTCATCATGATTTCATCATCATGATATCATCATCATCATCTCATCATGATATCATCATAATCATCATCATCATCTCATCATGATATCATCATCAACATCATCATCATCTCATCATTATATCATCATCATCATCATCTCATCATGATATCATCATCATGATATCATCATCATCATCATCTCATCATGATATCATTATCATCATCTCATCATGATATCATCGTCATGATATCATCATCATCATCATCTCATCATGATATCATCATTGTGAAATCATCATCATCATCTCATCATGATATCATCGTCATGATATCATCATCATCATCATCTCATCATGATATCATCATCATTATATCATCATCATCATCATCATCATCATCATCTCATCATGATATCATCATCATCATCTCATCATGATATCATCGCCATGATATCATCATCATCATCATCATCATCATCATCATCTCATCATGATATCATCATCGTGATATCATCATCATCATCATCTCATCATGATATAATCATCATGATATCATCATCATCATCATCCCATCATGATATCATCATGATATCATCATCATCATCTCATCATGATATCATCATCATTATATCATCATCATCATCATCATCATCATCATCTCATCATTATATCATCATCATCATCATCATCATCATCATCATCATCTCATCATGATATCATCATCATCAACATCTCATCATGATATCATCATCATCTCATCATGATATCATCATCATCATCTCATTATGATATCATCATCATTATATCATCATCATCATCATCATCATCATCATCATCTCATCATGATATCATCATCATCACCATCATCATCTCATCATGATATCATCATCATCATCTAATCATGATATCATCATCATGATATCATCATCATCATCATCATCATCTCATCATGATATCATCATCATCATCTCATCATGATATCATCATTACCATCATCATCATCATCATCTCATCATGATATCATCATCATCATCTCATCATGATATCATCATCATGATATCATCATCATGATATCATCATCATCATCATCATCATCTCATCATGATATCATCATCATCATCTCATCATGATATCATCATCATCATCATCATCATCATCTCATCATGATATCATCATCATCATCTCATCATGATATCATCATCATGATATTATCATCATCATCTCATCATGATATCATCATCATGATATCATCATCATCTCATTATGATATCATCATCATGATATCATCATCATCAACATCATCATCATCTCATCATGATATCATCATCATGATATCATCATCATGATATCATCATCATCATCTCATCATGATATCATTATCATCATCTCATCATGATATCATCGTCATGATATCATCATCATCATCATCTCATCATGATATCATCATCGTGATATCATCATCATCATCATCATCTCATCATGATATCATCGTCATGATATCATCATCTAATCATGATATCATCATCATGATATCATCATCATCTCATCATGATATCATCATAATCATCATCATCTCATCATGATATCATCATAATCATCATCATCTCATCATGATATCATCATCATAATCATCATCTCATTATGATATCATCATCATGATATCATCATCATCATCTCATCATGATATCATCATAATCATCATCATCTCATCATGATATCATCGTCATGATATCATCATCTCATCATGATATCATCATCATGATATCATCATCATCTCATCATGATATCATCATAATCATCATCATCTCATCATGATATCATCATAATCATCATCATCTCATCATGATATCATCATCATAATCATCATCTCATTATGTTATCATCATCATGATATCATCATCATCATCTCATCATGATATCATCATAATCATCATCATCTCATCATGATATCATCATCAACATCATCATCATCATCATCATCTCATCATTATATCATCATCATCATCATCTCATCATGATATCATCATCATGATATCATCATCATCATCATCATCATCATCATCTCATCATGATATCATTTTCATCATCTCATCATGATATCATCGTCATGATATCATCATCATCATCATCATCATCTCATCATGATATCATCATCGTGATATCATCATCATCAACATCATCATCATCTCATCATGATATCATCATCATGATATCATCATCATGATATCATCATCATCATCTCATCATGATATCATTATCATCATCTCATCATGATATCATCGTCATGATATCATCATCATCATCATCTCATCATGATATCATCATCGTGATATCATCATCATCATCATCATCTCATCATGATATCATCGTCATGATATCATCATCTAATCATGATATCATCATCATGATATCATCATCATCTCATCATGATATCATCATAATCATCATCATCTCATCATGATATCATCATAATCATCATCATCTCATCATGATATCATCATCATAATCATCATCTCATTATGATATCATCATCATGATATCATCATCATCATCTCATCATGATATCATCATAATCATCATCATCTCATCATGATATCATCGTCATGATATCATCATCTCATCATGATATCATCATCATGATATCATCATCATCTCATCATGATATCATCATAATCATCATCATCTCATCATGATATCATCATAATCATCATCATCTCATCATGATATCATCATCATAATCATCATCTCATTATGTTATCATCATCATGATATCATCATCATCATCTCATCATGATATCATCATAATCATCATCATCTCATCATGATATCATCATCAACATCATCATCATCATCATCATCTCATCATTATATCATCATCATCATCATCTCATCATGATATCATCATCATGATATCATCATCATCATCATCATCATCATCATCTCATCATGATATCATTTTCATCATCTCATCATGATATCATCGTCATGATATCATCATCATCATCATCATCATCTCATCATGATATCATCATCGTGATATCATCATCATCATCATCATCTCATCATGATATAATCATCATGATATCATCATCATCATCATCCCATCATGATATCATCATGATATCATCATCATCATCTCATCATGATATCATCATCATTATATCATCATCATCATCATCTCATCATGATATCATCATCATCATCATCTCATCATGATATCATCATCATCATCATCATCATCATCTCATCATGATATCATCATCATCATCTCATCATGATATCATTATCATCATCATCTCATCATGATGTCATCATCATCATCATCATCTCATCATGATATCACCATCATCATCTCATCATGATATCATCATAATGATATCATAATCATCATCTTATCATGATATCATTATCATCATCATCATCATTATCTCATCATGTTATCATCATCATCATCTCATCATGATATCATTATCATCATCATCTCATCATGATATCATCATCATGATATCATCATCATGATATCATCATCATCATCATCATCATCTCATCATGATATCATCAGCATCATGATATCATTATCATCATCATCATCTCATCATGATATCATCATCATGATATCATCATCATCATCATGATATCATCATCATCATCATGATATCATCATCATCATCATGATATCATCATCATGATATCATCATCATGATATCATCATCATCATCATCATCATCATCATCATCATCATTATATCATCATCATGATATCATCATCATCATCATCATCATCATCTCATCATGATATTATCATCATCATCATCATCATCATCATCATTTAATCATGATATCATCATCATGATATCATCATCATCATCTCATCATGATATCATCATCATCATCATCATCATCATCTCATCATTATATTATCATCATCATCATCATCATCATCATTTCATCATGATATCATCATCATAATCATCATCAT
>JAYKOZ010000024.1:392500-395000 GCA_036172795.1 Pelodytes ibericus
ATCATCTCATCATGATATCATCATAATCATCATCATCTCATCATGATATCATCATCAACATCATCATCATCATCATCATCATCCTCTCATCATTATATCATCATCATCATCATGATATCATCATCAACATCATCATCATCATCATCATCATCATCTCATCATTATATCATCATCATCGTCATCATCATCATCATCATCTCTTCATGATATCATCATCATGATATCATCATCATCATCATCTCATCATGATATCATTATCATCATCTCATCATGATATCATCGTCATGATATCATCATCATCATCATCATCATCATCATTTCATCATGATATCATCATCATGATATCATCATCATCATCTCATCATGATATCATCATCATCATCATCATCATCTCCTCATGATATCATCATCATAATTATCATCTCATCATGATATCATCATCATGATATCATCATCATCATCTCATCATGATATCATCATAATCATCATCATCTCATCATGATATCATCATCAACATCATCATCATCATCATCATCATCATCTCATCATTATATCATCATCATCATCATCATCTCATCATGATATCATCATCATGATATCATCATCATCATCATCTCATCATGATATCATTATCATCATCTCATCATGATATCATCGTCATGATATCATCATCATCATCATCTCATCATGATATCATCATCGTGAAATCATCATCATCATCTCATCATGATATCATCGTCATGATATCATCATCATCATCATCATCTCATCATGATATCATCATCATTATATCATCATCATCATCATCATCATCATCATCATCATCATCATCAGCATCTCATCATTATATTATCATCATCATCATCATCATCATCATTTCATCATGATATCATCATCATGATATCATCATCATCATCTCATCATGATATCATCATCATCATCATCATCATCTCCTCATGATATCATCATCATAATCATCAACTCATCATGATATCATCATCATGATATCATCATCATCATCTCATCATGATATCATCATAATCATCATCATCTCATCATGATATCATCATCAACATCATCATCATCTTCATCATCATCTCATCATTATATCATCATCATCATCATCATCATCATCATCTCATCATGATATCATCATCATGATATCATCATCATCATCATCTCATCATGATATCATTATCATCATCTCATCATGATATCATCGTCATGATATCATTATCATCATCATCATCATCATCATCATCATCATCATCATTTCATCATGATATCATCATCATGATATCATCATCATCATCTCATCATGATATCATCATCATCATCATCATCTCATCATGATATGATCATCATCATCATCATCATCATCATCATCATCATCATGATATCATCATCATCATCTCATCATGATATCATCATCATCATCTCCTCATGATATCATCATCATAATCATCATCTCATCATGATTTCATCATCATCATCATCATCATCATCATCATCATCATGATATCATCATCATCATCTCATCATGATATCATCATCATCATCTCCTCATGATATCATCATCATAATCATCATCTCATCATGATTTCATCATCATGATATCATCATGATATCATCATCATGATATCATCATCATCATCATCTCATCATGATATCATTATCATCATCTCATCATGATATCATCGTCATGATATCATCATCATCATCATCTCATCATGATATCATCATTGTGAAATCATCATCATCATCTCATCATGATATCATCGTCATGATATCATCATCATCATCATCTCATCATGATATCATCATCATTATATCATCATCATCATCATCATCATCATCATCTCATCATGATATCATCATCATCATCACCATCATCATCTCATTATGACATCATCATCATCATCATCATCATCTCCTCAAGATATCATCATCATAATCATCATCTCATCATGATATCATCATCATGATATCTTCATCATCATCTCATCATGATATCATCATAATCATCATAATCTCATCATGATATCATCATCATCATCATCTCATCGTGATATCATTATCATCATCTCATCATGATATCATCATCTCATCATTATATCATCATCATTATATCATCATCATCATCATCTCATCATGATATCATCATCATCATCTCATCATGATATCATCATCATCATCATCATCATCATCATCATCTCATCATGATATCATCATCATCATCTCATCATGATATCATTATCATCATCATCATCATCATCATCTCATCATGATATCATCATCATCATCTCATCATGATATCATTATCATCATCATCTCATCATGATGTCATCATCATCATCATCTCATCATGATATCATCATCATCATCTCATCATGATATCATTATCATCATCATCTCATCATGATGTCATCATCATCATCATCATCATCATCTCATCATGATATCATCGTCATCATCTCATCATGATATCATCATAATGATA
>JAYKOZ010000024.1:405000-415000 GCA_036172795.1 Pelodytes ibericus
CATCATCATCATCATTTAATCATGATATCATCATCATGATATCATCATCATCATCTCATCATGATATCATCATCATCATCATCATCATCATCATCATTTCATCATGATATCATCATCATGATATCATCATCATCATCTCATCATGATATCATCATCATCATCTCCTCATGATATCATCATCATAATCATCATCTCATCATGATATCATCATCATGATATCATCATCATCATCTCATCATGATATCATCATAATCATCATCATCTCATCATGATATCATCATCAACATCATCATCATCATCTCATCATTATATCATCATCATCATCATCATCATCATCATCATCTCATCATGATATCATCATCATGATATCATCATCATCATCATCATCTCATCATGATATCATTATCATCATCTCATCATGATATCATCGTCATGATATCATCATCATCATCTCATCATGATATCATCATCATCACCAACATCTCATCATGATATCATCATCATTATATCATCATCATCATCATCATCATCATCATCATCATCTCATCATTATATCATCATCATCATCATCATCTCATCATGATATCATCGTCATGATATCATCATCATCATCATCTCATCATGATATCATCATCATCATCTCATCATTATATCATCATCATCATCATCATCTCATCATGATATCATCGTCATGATATCATCATCATCATCATCTCATCATGATATCATCATCATTATATCATCATCATCATCATCATCATCATCATCATCATCATCATCTCATCATGATATCATCATCATCATCACCATCATCATCTCATTATGACATCATCATCATCATCATCATCATCTCCTCAAGATATCATCATCATAATCATCATCTCATCATGATATCATCATCATGATATCTTCATCATCATCTCATCATGATATCATCATAATCATCATCATCTCATCATGATATCATCATCATCATCATCTCATCATGATATCATTATCATCATCTCATCATTATATCATCATCATCATCTCATCATTATATCATCATCATTATATCATCATCATCATCATCTCATCATGATATCATCATCATCATCTCATCATGATATCATCATCATCATCATCATCATCATCTCATCATGATATCATCATCATCATCTCATCATGATATCATTATCATCATCATCTCATCATGATGTCATCATCATCATCATCATCATCTCATCATGATATCATCATCATCATCTCATCATGATATCATTATCATCATCATCTCATCATGATGTCATCATCATCATCATCATCTCATCATGATATCATCGTCATCATCTCATCATGATATCATCATAATGATATCATAATCATCATCTTATCATGATATCATCATCATGATATCATCATCATCATCATCATCATCATCATCAACTCATCATGATATCATCATCATGATATCATCATCATCATCTCATCATGATATCATCATAATCATCATCATCTCATCATGATATTATCATCAACATCATCATCATCTTCATCATCATCTCATCATTATATCATCATCATCATCATCATCATCATCATCATCTCATCATGATATCATCATCATGATATCATCATCATCATCATCTCATCATGATATCATTATCATCATCTCATCATGATATCATCGTCATGATATCATTATCATCATCATCATCATCATCATCATCATCATCATTTCATCATGATATCATCATCATGATATCATCATCATCATCTCATCATGATATCATCATCATCATCATCATCTCATCATGATATGATCATCATCATCATCATCATCATCATCATCATCATCATTTCATCATGATATCATCATCATGATATCATCATCATCATCTCATCATGATATCATCATCATCATCTCCTCATGATATCATCATCATAATCATCATCTCATCATGATTTCATCATCATGATATCATCATCATCATCTCATCATGATATCATCATAATCATCATCATCATCTCATCATGATATCATCATCAACATCATCATCATCATCATCATCATCATCATCTCATCATCATCATCATCATCATCATCTCATCATGATATCATCATCATGATATCATCATCATCATCATCTCATCATGATATCATTATCATCATCTCATCATGATATCATCGTCATGATATCATCATCATCATCATCTCATCATGATATCATCATTGTGAAATCATCATCATCATCTCATCATGATATCATCGTCATGATATCATCATCATCATCATCTCATCATGATATCATCATCATTATATCATCATCATCATCATCATCATCATCATCTCATCATGATATCATCATCATCATCACCATCATCATCTCATTATGACATCATCATCATCATCATCATCATCTCCTCAAGATATCATCATCATAATCATCATCTCATCATGATATCATCATCATGATATCTTCATCATCATCTCATCATGATATCATCATAATCATCATCATCTCATCATGATATCATCATCATCATCATCTCATCGTGATATCATTATCATCATCTCATCATGATATCATCATCTCATCATTATATCATCATCATTATATCATCATCATCATCATCTCATCATGATATCATCATCATCATCTCATCATGATATCATCATCATCATCATCATCATCATCATCATCATCTCATCATGATATCATCATCATCATCTCATCATGATATCATTATCATCATCATCTCATCATGATGTCATCATCATCATCATCTCATCATGATATCATCATCATCATCTCATCATGATATCATTATCATCATCATCTCATCATGATGTCATCATCATCATCATCATCATCATCTCATCATGATATCATCGTCATCATCTCATCATGATATCATCATAATGATATCATAATCATCATCTTATCATGATATCATCATCATGATATCATCATCATCATCATCATCATCATCATCATCATCATCATCATTATCTCATCATGTTATCATCATCATCATCTCATCATGATATCATTATCATCATCATCTCATCATGATATCATCATCATGATATCATCATCATGATATCATCATCATCATCTCATCATGATATCATCAGCATCAAGATATCATCATCATCATCATCATCTCATCATGATATCATCAGCATCATGATATCATCATCATCATCATCATCATCATCATCATCATCTCATCATGTTATCATCATCATCATCTCATCATGATATCATTATCATCATCATCTCATCATGATATCATCATCATGATATCATCAGCATCATGATATCATCATCATCATCATCATCTCATCATGATATCATCAGCATCATGATATCATCATCATCATCATCATCTCATCATGATATCATCGGCATCATCTCATCATGATATCATCATAATGATATCATAATCATCATCTTATCATGATATCATCATCATGATATCATCATCATCATCATCATCATCATCATCATCATCATCATCATCATCATCATCTCATCATGATATCATTATCATCATCATCTCATCATGATATCATCATCATGATATCATCATCATGATATCATCATCATCATCATCATCATCTCATCATGATATCATCAGCATCATGATATCATCATCATCATCATCATCTCATCATGATATCATCAGCATCATGATATCATTATCATCATCATCATCTCATCATGATATCATCATCATGATATCATCATCATCATCATGATATCATCATCATCATCATGATATCTTCATCATGATATCATCATCATGATATCATCATCATCATCATCATCATCATCATCATCATCATCATTATATCATCATCATGATATCATCATCATCATCATCATCATCATCTCATCATGATATCATCATCATCATCATCTTCATCATCTCATCATGATATTATCATCATCATCATCATCATCATCATCATCATCATCATCATTTAATCATGATATCATCATCATGATATCATCATCATCATCTCATCATGATATCATCATCATCATCATCATCATCATCATCTCATCATTATATTATCATCATCATCATCATCATCATCATCATCATCATCATCATTTCATCATGATATCATCATCATGATATCATCATCATCATCTCATCATGATATCATCATCATCATCTCATCACGATATCATTATCATCATAATCTCATCATGATGTCATCATCATCATCATCATCATCTCATCATGATATCATCAGCATCAAGATATCATCATCATCATCATCATCTCATCATGATATCATCAGCATCATGATATCATCATCATCATCATCATCATCATCATCATCATTATCTCATCATGTTATCATCATCATCATCTCATCATGATATCATTATCATCATCATCTCATCATGATATCATCATCATGATATCATCAGCATCATGATATCATCATCATCATCATCATCTCATCATGATATCATCAGCATCATGATATCATCATCATCATCATCATCTCATCATGATATCATCAGCATCATGATATCATTATCATCATCATCATCTCATCATGATATCATCATCATGATATCATTATCATCATCATGATATCATCATCATCATCATGATATCTTCATCATGATATCATCATCATCATCATCATCATCATCATCATCATCATCATCATCATCATCATCATCATCATCATCATTATATCATCATCATGATATCATCATCATCATCATCATCATCATCTCATCATGATATCATCATCATCATCATCATCATCATCTCATCATGATATCATCATCATCATCATCATCATCATCATCATCTCATCATGATATCATCATCATCATCATCTCATCATGATATCATTATCATCATCATCTCATCATGATGTCATCATCATCATCATCATCTCATCATGATATCACCATCATCATCTCATCATGATATCATCATAATGATATCATAATCATCATCTTATCATGATATCATCATCATGATATCATCATCATCATCTCATCATGATATCATCATCATCATCATCATCTCATCATGATATCATCGGCATCATCTCATCATGATATCATCATAATGATATCATAATCATCATCTTATCATGATATCATCATCATGATATCATCATCATCATCATCATCATCATCATCATCATCATCATCTCATCATGATATCATCATTATCATCATCATCTCATCATGATATCATCATCATGATATCATCATCATGATATCATCATCATCATCATCATCATCATCTCATCATGATATCATCATCATGATATCATCATCATCATCATGATATCATCATCATCATCATGATATCATCATCATGATATCATCATCATCATCATGATATCATCATCATGATATCATCATCATGATATCATCATCATCATCATCATCATCATCATCATCATCATTATATCATCATCATGATATCATCATCATCATCATCATCATCATCATCATCATCATCATCATCATCATCTCATCATGATATTATCATCATCATCATCATCATCATCATTTAATCATGATATCATCATCATGATATCATCATCATCATCTCATCATGATATCATCATCATCATCATCATCATCATCATCATCATCATTTCATCATGATATCATCATCATGATATCATCATCATCATCTCATCATGATATCATCATCATCATCTCCTCATGATATCATCATCATAATCATCATCTAATCATGATATCATCATCATGATATCATCATCATCATCTCATCATGATATCATCATAATCATCATCATCTCATCATGATATCATCATCAACATCATCATCATCATCTCATCATTATATCATCATCATCATCATCATCATCATCTCATCATGATATCATCATCATGATATATTCATCATCATCATCATCATCTCATCATGATATCATTATCATCATCTCATCATGATATCATCGTCATGATATCATCATCATCATCTCATCATGATATCATCATCATCACCAACATCTCATCATGATATCATCATCATTATATCATCATCATCATCATCATCATCATCTCATCATTATATCATCATCATCATCATCATCTCATCATGATATCATCGTCATGATATCATCATCATCATCATCTCATCATGATATCATCATCATCATCTCATCATTATATCATCATCATCATCATCATCTCATCATGATATCATCGTCATGATATCATCATCATCATCATCTCATCATGATATCATCATCATTATATCATCATCATCATCATCATCATCATCATCATCATCTCATCATGATATCATCATCATCATCACCATCATCATCTCATTATGACATCATCATCATCATCATCATCATCTCCTCAAGATATCATCATCATAATCATCATCTCATCATGATATCATCATCATGATATCTTCATCATCATCTCATCATGATATCATCATAATCATCATCATCTCATCATGATATCATCATCATCATCATCTCATCATGATATCATTATCATCATCTCATCATTATATCATCATCATCATCTCATCATTATATCATCATCATTATATCATCATCATCATCATCTCATCATGATATCATCATCATCATCTCATCATGATATCATCATCATCATCATCATCATCTCATCATGATATCATCATCATCATCTCATCATGATATCATTATCATCATCATCTCATCATGATGTCATCATCATCATCATCATCATCTCATCATGATATCATCATCATCATCTCATCATGATATCATTATCATCATCATCTCATCATGATGTCATCATCATCATCATCATCATCATCTCATCATGATATCATCGTCATCATCTCATCATGATATCATCATAATGATATCATAATCATCATCTTATCATGATATCATCATCATGATATCATCATCATCATCATCATCATCATCATCATCATCAACTCATCATGATATCATCATCATGATATCATCATCATCATCTCATCATGATATCATCATAATCATCATCATCTCATCATGATATCATCATCAACATCATCATCATCTTCATCATCATCTCATCATTATATCATCATCATCATCATCATCATCATCATCATCATCTCATCATGATATCATCATCATGATATCATCATCATCATCATCTCATCATGATATCATTATCATCATCTCATCATGATATCATCGTCATGATATCATTATCATCATCATCATCATCATCATCATCATCATCATCATCATCATCATTTCATCATGATATCATCATCATGATATCATCATCATCATCTCATCATGATATCATCATCATCATCATCATCTCATCATGATATGATCATCATCATCATCATCATCATCATCATCATCATCATCATCATCATTTCATCATGATATCATCATCATGATATCATCATCATCATCTCATCATGATATCATCATCATCATCTCCTCATGATATCATCATCATAATCATCATCTCATCATGATTTCATCATCATGATATCATCATCATCATCTCATCATGATATCATCATAATCATCATCATCATCTCATCATGATATCATCATCAACATCATCATCATCATCATCATCATCATCATCTCATCATCATCATCATCATCATCATCTCATCATGATATCATCATCATGATATCATCATCATCATCATCTCATCATGATATCATTATCATCATCTCATCATGATATCATCGTCATGATATCATCATCATCATCATCTCATCATGATATCATCATTGTGAAATCATCATCATCATCTCATCATGATATCATCGTCATGATATCATCATCATCATCATCTCATCATGATATCATCATCATTATATCATCATCATCATCATCATCATCATCATCTCATCATGATATCATCATCATCATCACCATCATCATCTCATTATGACATCATCATCATCATCATCATCATCTCCTCAAGATATCATCATCATAATCATCATCTCATCATGATATCATCATCATGATATCTTCATCATCATCTCATCATGATATCATCATAATCATCATCATCTCATCATGATATCATCATCATCATCATCTCATCGTGATATCATTATCATCATCTCATCATGATATCATCATCTCATCATTATATCATCATCATTATATCATCATCATCATCATCTCATCATGATATCATCATCATCATCTCATCATGATATCATCATCATCATCATCATCATCATCATCATCTCATCATGATATCATCATCATCATCTCATCATGATATCATTATCATCATCATCTCATCATGATGTCATCATCATCATCATCTCATCATGATATCATCATCATCATCTCATCATGATATCATTATCATCATCATCTCATCATGATGTCATCATCATCATCATCATCATCATCTCATCATGATATCATCGTCATCATCTCATCATGATATCATCATAATGATATCATAATCATCATCTTATCATGATATCATCATCATGATATCATCATCATCATCATCATCATCATCATCATCATCATCATCATCATCAACATCATTATCTCATCATGTTATCATCATCATCATCTCATCATGATATCATTATCATCATCATCTCATCATGATATCATCATCATGATATCATCATCATCATCTCATCATGATATCATCAGCATCAAGATATCATCATCATCATCATCATCTCATCATGATATCATCAGCATCATGATATCATCATCATCATCATCATCATCATCATCATCATCATCATCATCTCATCATGTTATCATCATCATCATCTCATCATGATATCATTATCATCATCATCTCATCATGATATCATCATCATGATATCATCAGCATCATGATATCATCATCATCATCATCATCATCTCATCATGATATCATCAGCATCATGATATCATCATCATCATCATCATCATCTCATCATGATATCATCGGCATCATCTCATCATGATATCATCATAATGATATCATAATCATCATCTTATCATGATATCATCATCATGATATCATCATCATCATCATCATCATCATCATCATCATCTCATCATGATATCATTATCATCATCATCTCATCATGATATCATCATCATGATATCATCATCATGATATCATCATCATCATCATCATCATCTCATCATGATATCATCAGCATCATGATATCATCATCATCATCATCATCTCATCATGATATCATCAGCATCATGATATCATTATCATCATCATCATCTCATCATGATATCATCATCATGATATCATCATCATCATCATGATATCATCATCATCATCATGATATCTTCATCATGATATCATCATCATGATATCATCATCATCATCATCATCATCATCATCATCATCATCATCATCATCATCATCATTATATCATCATCATGATATCATCATCATCATCATCATCATCATCATCTCATCATGATATCATCATCATCATCATCATCTCATCATGATATCATCATCATGATATCATCATCATCATCATGATATCATCATCATCATCATGATATCTTCATCATGATATCATCATCATGATATCATCATCATCATCATCATCATCATCATCATCATCATCATCATCATCATTATATCATCATCATGATATCATCATCATCATCATCATCATCATCATCTCATCATGATATCATCATCATCATCATCATCATCATCATCTCATCATGATATTATCATCATCATCATCATCATCATCATCATCATCATCATTTAATCATGATATCATCATCATGATATCATCATCATCATCTCATCATGATATCATCATCATCATCATCATCATCATCTCATCATTATATTATCATCATCATCATCATCATCATCATCATCATCATTTCATCATGATATCATCATCATGATATCATCATCATCATCTCATCATGATATCATCATCATCATCTCATCACGATATCATTATCATCATAATCTCATCATGATGTCATCATCATCATCATCATCA